>CM077880.1:54585626-54810626 GCA_039720435.1 Amazona ochrocephala
TAGTGAACAGCAATAATTTTCAAGAGTATAGAATTGAACAACTTCACTGAAGTTTA
Source organism: Amazona ochrocephala (assembly GCA_039720435.1). Classification (NCBI taxonomy): domain Eukaryota; kingdom Metazoa; phylum Chordata; class Aves; order Psittaciformes; family Psittacidae; genus Amazona; species Amazona ochrocephala. The sequence continues at coordinate 54,585,683 of CM077880.1, forward strand.
TAATACTGTAAGGGTCAATTCAAAGGCAGAATTAAGCTCTAAAACAATCAGTGAAATGCTTATGGGTGTTCTAGTTCACAGAGTGATTAACTAGTTCTACTCAAAAGCCACTAGAGGAATTTGCATCTCGTTGTGAGAGCTCACATTCACGAAAATCCAAAATACTCTTTTTTGTTTTCTTAGCATTCATTAGCCAAGCATTTGAAAGTGCGGGATTGGGTTGCACAAGAAAAGGTGAAACCTTCTCCTGGGAGAATGGCACTGCCTTGATAGGGACCTTGTAAGTTCCTTGTGATCGTCTAACATGTACTTAATCAAATGTAGAATTTGTTACAGCACAATGTTATTTCTATCAGGAATCTTCCCCCCCCACACCTGCTGTGACTTATAACTATGACTTTGAAAGTGAACTATTGACCTAACTCCAACAGCAGCAACATAGAGAAGTCCCTGATTCAAGAAGGGGTTTTTGGTAGCTTAGCACACCAAGACAATGTTATTGATCATCCCTGTTTAATTTATACATGTTTTTCAGTACATAGTATAGACATTTCAGTCTCTTTTCAGATCTTGAGGATTTTTGGTTTCCACTGTGATTCTGTATGCCCATCTTCCTGAAATACACATTATCTGAAAAATGCACATACGTTTTCTAGGGATGAAGGAGAATGAAGTGACACGTATGAGGGTATGGTCACTTACAGATGGATTAAGCAGCCGCATAAGAAAAATCTTATCTGCTTTAGACCCATCAAATAGCAGTTCCCCTTGTCTTTCTCTCCAGAGCATTTATGATTAGTATTTATGATTCTACAGCCTTACGAAATTCCTGTAAAATGGCCAATACATACATTGTGCTAAAGGTGACAGGCTGTGTCACTGAATTACTTTTCAAGATGCTGTGTGTAAGAACACACATCCTGAATCAGGTCCCACTGATGCCAACTTCACACCCAACAGCCACCTGCACCAAGGTTATCCCTGCTTTACACTGATGCAAATGAAGTAAGAACTTACACTCTGCATTTCAAAAGCTATGCAGGTCATTATGACCTTTGTCAATAATTTACTTTGATACAAGCAGAATGCAAAGAGGAATGTAAGTCTCATATACTTGCAATGTGAAAAGCTCCCTTACTGAATTCCTGGGAAGGGGCTGTTTGAGAGAGGAGGAGGAGGTGTAAGACAGTTTAGGGCCCTTGGCTGCTGTAACGTGAATGTTCCTTCTGGGACTCTGAGGAAAAGAAGGTAACTAAGAATTGTCTTGAATAAATTGCACTTGAGTACAACTGCAGATTTTGTTTCGTGTTTGTCTAGGATGAACTAAGCTATTTTCTGTTACCAAAGGCCTTCTCCATGTTGGCAGTTTTCAGAATTCCTCCGCCCCGCTTGACTATATTACATTATATTATATTATATTACATTATATTATATTATATTATATTATATTATATTATATTATATTAATTATCTTATATTCCTCCACTGCCCCCACTCCTGCCCAGAGAGGTGGCTGGATGCGCCATCCCTGGAGACATCCAAGACCAAGCTGGATGTGGTTCTGGGCAACCTGAAGATGTCCCTGCTTATTGCAGGGGGGTTGGACTAGGTGACCTTTGAAGATACCTTCCAACCCAAACTGTTCTATGATTTTATGATTCTATGATTCTATGTTCTTTTGCAATGGGTTACAGCTGTCTTATACAGCCAACATAAAGCTCATCAGCCCAGGCTCCTAGTAAAATGCTCTTTGAAGACTGCTGCCCATTCTTCTGCCTCTTCCTTTAGTCCCAGTTCCTGAAGTTTTCTGATGTAACAGGTGCTTTCAAGACACCCAAGTGAGAGTCAGTTGATCACCATCTGGAAGGCAATAAAAAGCTCACTCCAGAAAATTAATATGAATCAGAACATGAATCCCGCTCCTGCTCTGTAGCAAGATAGGAATGTACAGCTGTTACTACATCTCATTTCAGGGAGGCAACAGAAACTTGACATTCAGGTCCTTGCTGGCAAGCAGCCAGGGCTTCAGTGGCTGGGACCACTATGCATAAAAGGTATCAGACTGGTATATTTCGTTTTGTTATTTCTGGGAATTGAATTAACTATGAGGACTGCTGCAACACTTCATCTCAATCCCCCTGCCCTCCTACCTGAAATGGAGAAGGAGCTGTAGTCTTACAGAGATGTAGCCAACAGATAAAGCACATCCCGACCTGCACTGCATCCCTCTGATTCTAGTGACTCTGAGTTGCAGAATATGTGACTACACTCCACAGCAGACAAATAAAAGTTCACTAAAAAGAAATATCCCTAAACAATAATTCCTTGCTGCCTCATCTTTCGAAACAGGAAGGTGCTGCTTAGTACTAATGTATTAGTGAAATTCTTAGTAGAAGCTGCAATAGCCTAGGTCTTGCACGTATTTTATCATTAAAAACATGACTATAAAAAACTAGGAAGACAGTCAGTAGTAAGATAACAAAGTCCATACTGCAGTTAGGCCACTCAGCCTATTCTGATTTTCCTTAGTACAGAATTCTGGTCAAAATATGCAGTTGAAAAATTATATCCCCGGCTAGCTCTCGAAAAGGAACTGATTTTATTAGGAGGTGCCTATGCACCTATACTTCCAGATGCACAACAAGTAAGGAAACAGAGAAAGGGTGAAGCTTACTAAACAAATAAAACCTGTGTGTATGTCAGAGAATCAAAAGAAAGACAACATAAAGACAAAAAAATACCCAGTCTTTGTGGTTTTACTCTTTCAATATGCTACAAAACTTTTCAATGATTTTCATATCTGTATGTTGCTTGTCTTTTGCAGTTTTATGTTAAAAGAAGGGAAGAAAGAAGAGAAATGTGCTACTTATAAGTTGACACAAGTGTATGCTGATAATTGCCACTCCCTATATAAGTGGATTTTCAAGAAGAGTGCAGTCCTTCTGGGTATCTAAGATACTGGAAAGCGAAAGTGAATAGGGTTTCTGTAGGGTCTCTGAAGGTTTACATCACTTTACAGTGTACATGATATCTGATGTGCGATGAAGGCGAAATTGTAGACCTGAATTGTGATGAATCAATGTGTTGTGATTCTATTTGTGATTAAAATCCAGAAAGATTTCAGGCTTGTGTCTCTCTTCAGGATGAAGTATATAATCTATGTGTCTTTGTGCAAGCTGATGCATTGCCCCTCAGAGCTATTAAAATAAGCAGCTTATTAATTTTAAGTACATTATAGAGTCAGAGATTTGTATAATATGTTTTCTAGCTAGCCTCAAGTGGACTTTTAGCCTTATACTTCTCTGTGGAAGGGTCACTATATTGATCAAACCATTAATTGCTATCCTTTAAGTCGACATCATCGCAAGAGGATGCTTTGACAAGGTCTGTGTCCATGGCTTGCTTTGCATATACTGTTGCTTTACAGCGACACTTACAGAGTTTTTTTTTTTCAGTGCTTTAACTCAGCAAGCTCCTATTTCAGCTTTTGATTTCTCCCCTTTGCTTCTGCAATCTTAATGTCATGATCAATGTCTTGATCTGGCCTGTGTATCTAGATATATACATTACTATGTGTCTAGACTTCTAGCTCTAGAAGCCATGCAGTCAGACAATAAACTGTTAGTTAGCTTGCTCAGTTACTTTCCCTGCAATGTTTTACATGGTGTTTTTGTAGGGACCTAAACTTGCATAGAAAACAAACCAAGATCCAGCCTTTACTACTGAAAATTCTTCAGGGGCTGAGTTCAGCCTTTTCTCACTGTTCTGTACCACCCCACATTGTACACTGTAGTTCTGCTGACTTTGTCTTCCTGTGACTGAGAACGGTGCCACTACCTCACATTGGACGTGGTAAGGTCGTATAATATATTCTTCTTCTTCAAGGCATTTTGATAACCATTTATATTCTGGGGTTTTAAATGTTTCCTTCCATTGGAAAAAAATATATGCACTTAAAAATTATGCAGCATATTATGAAAAATATAAAAGGCATGGACTTCTAAATGGATTCCTAGCTAGCCCTGGTGAAAAGTTCTGTAAAGACTGAAGCACAGTGTCCAGTTCCCACAGAATCACTCAGTTGAAAGCTGAGAACACATCCCTTAGCTTTATGCAAGTGGATCCCAGGATGAACAAGCGCTGGTGCTCTACAGAGCTGTAACTGAAAGAATTACCTTTTGGATGTTGAAAGGATATGGCCCAGAAAAATTCGTTCACGGTTGTGTTTCTGCCGCCTGGGGAACAATGTGAAGTTGTCGCACACTTGTAGTTGTAAAGAAATAACGCTAGAGGGCACTGCAAGTTTTGTGGAAGGAAGTGCTCGTTGTGCTCTCGTTTGTTATGAGAAGTGAGCTGAAAAAAACCATAGTAAATTACGAGCTGGAGGGCAGCAAAAGGGAGCTCCTAGTTTGATGTTGGCCGTATGCCTCCGCGCTCCTTTAAATTACCAGAGGGGACAAAAATCATTGCAGACTCCTAAAGCCATCAAATAAATGGGACCTCTGGAAGCCTTTTTTTTTTTTTTTTGCTGGTGCAGCCCTGCCTTCATGCACTTAATTTTTCTTTGCCATAGGGGCACACAGCTTATTCGCTGCACAGCATGTTTTATTGCATGGAATATGGTGCTGCTTTTCTCTGTTTGGATATCTAGCCACTTTTTTGTGGACTGGTATTGTAGGCTTAACACTATTATATGTTATATATGTCTTATATATATGTCCATATACTTTTACACTCTGCAAGTATATGGTGCATCAATAATGAGCCTGGTCTACTGAAAAGGGTGCTGTGCTAAGTGACAGGAGTGCTGAGCAGTCTTCCAGCCTCTGCCACTGGCCTGCTGAGTGATTTGGGGCAAGTCCTTTTACTTTTGCCCTTCCAGCTGTGTCCAGTGACATGCCCTTCTTTGCTAAGTGCTCTCACACCCACAGATTAAAATGCTGCTCAAGAGATAACACTTTATAATACATGAGGGTAAGACACAGGGTAGATCTGAAGGAAAACAGGCTATGCCTGTGTGGCAAAATAGAGGACATCGTGGAAGGCCAAACAAGCAGACTTCATGCTGTAAGTCAACATTGTGCGGTGCTGCACTTTGCTGTAGGGGCACATCCAGTACCATGCATTACAGTCTATTGGTATTGAACCAGGATGTGTTCACTCAACCACTGGGTTGTGGTCATGCCAGGGTGATCTACAACTGTACCAGCACCTCTGCTGTGTCTCACCTTGCAAAGACATCCTCTATTGTCCAAAGCACTAGATGCTGTTGTGCAGACGTATGGTCTGCAGAGAGATACACCACTTTTTCCCCACCAGTCATTCTCCAAGTCACAGGTACAGGGTTCCAGAAGACCTTATAACATACCATTCCAGAATATACCTTACAACATTACCAAGAACATGCTACCTATGGAAGTGGTTCCAGCAGGCTCACTGCTTCAGTCCTTTGAAGGAAAACTAAGTATGTGAAAGAAAGGAGAGAAGGCAATCTGGCAGTGTGCTGGAAGGGGTGTTCACTAGCTGCTTCCTGACATGCCATCACCAAACTGCTTAGGACGCTGAAACATACTCATCCGAATACTGCTTAGCATTGAAAAATGCATCCAAGGGAATCCATGTCACTCAGAAAAATAATCTACACAGCAACATCTTTGAGTATTAACCTGAAATTCAAAAAGAGTTGGCATGCCCTAGAAACACCTAAAACCCTGCATAGGAATGAAACCCATTTCACAGGCTTCAAACTTTGTTTGCTTCTTACCTACTCCAAGACCCACATGCTGAACATGAAGCTACTGGCATGGAAATTCATGGGTTTGCTGCTTAGATGACATCTTTTTTGCTGCAGTGTGGGATAACAATGCATGGTCTTTCCTTTATGGCAGGAAGTGTCTTTGGCTGTATCCTTAGCCCTGACCATGTCTGTCTTCTGGGTACCTCATTGTACACACAGGCTTTTCTGTGACATAGGGTTTAGAATTGGAACCCATCGTGGAGATCAACTCATGAGATTTACTCAATTTAGCTTGGAAGTCGGTGTTGCAGCTCAGCCTTCGAAAAGCGGAAAGGTCCATTTTGTTGTCAGAGCAGCAGTTCAAGTTCTTCAAAATGTGCACCCCGAGGCTGCTGGAGCCCTGCGCTGAGCTGCCTATTCTGTGGCCGAACGTGCTGAATTCTACTTTGCAGCCCACATCTCTGTTTCCTTTCTACTTTTGCCCTCGCATGCAGTGAAGGACACACTGTCACACCCACAGAAGGGGTGTCATCTTCAGCTGTTATCACATTTACTCTGTGCAGAACTGGAACTGATAACTGTGCTAACACCAGAACATTACTAAGCAACGTTAACATGATGGTTACAAGTGGAGAGTCTATGTGCAATCAGGAGCACGTGTCAAGATGGGGAAGAATGTGAGCTTGCATTCACTTGTCTACCTCAACAGAGCCGCTGTAGCTCCATACTGCCCAACTCTAAATGATGTACAGAGGACTCCTACACAACAACCCCATCATCTTTCCTTGCAGATGCTGCAAGAAAGTAACTGGCTCTCCATGCTCCTGCAAAGAGTCTTAAAGCTCAAGGCTGTAAGATCACTCTCCCCTTCCCTGACGTGGCTGACATACACAGCAATCCCTGCTGTTTTACTGGCCTCACCAGCATTTGTGTACTGTAAGGTAAGCATATTAATCAGGTGGCTGGAACAAAAGAAGAGGTTGAGACAAGGCTCTACCTGGTGAAGGCTCTATCTGGTGAAACAAGAAGACACGAGGTGATGGTGGATCCTGGGATGAGTTAAGACATGTGGGTGCCCAACCCAGATTACAGCTAGTAAAGAAGCATTTTGATATTTGGATGACACTTTTCCACAGGAGTAACAAACCAAAAAGACTATGACAAGATGACAGTGGGTAATGACTAGGCTGAAACAGGTTGTGCTTCTGAAGCATTTGTTCTGCAAAACACAACAGTAGACAGCAGCGCGTTGTCACAAGCAAAACGTGTGTTCAGAGTCTGGAGATGTTCATGTGATAAAAGTGCACCTGTGACACCGTCTGAACAAACCAGAAGAACTCAGTTTAGATGAATTTACAAGAAACACCTATTTATTTTAAGATGTAATGGCACATAGTGAAAGTGGCTTGCTTTATAAAATCTAACGGTTGCCTGTTAGCTTGTCTGCAGTATTCTGTTAGATAACACATGAGAAGAAGCTCACGGAGGAACCAGAGGCAGTCTTTTCGCAGAGGGGCACAGCAAAAGAGCAAGAAGCAAGAGGTACAAGTTGCAGCCCACAGACCGTGACCAGGCAGAAGAAAAAAGCCTGCAACATGTGCCCAGGGAGGCCATGGGATCTTTGTCCACAGGGGTTTCTAAAACCTGCCTGGACAAAACCATGAGCAACTTGATGTATCTGTGGAATCAGCCCTGCTTTGAGCAGGGGTTGAACTAGAGACCTCCAGATGTCCCTCCCTCCCCAGATGACTCCATAAACCTACGATATACATGCTGGCAACACTGCTTAGCCTTGGATACCTGACTCGTTCATCCCCAGACTCATGGGCAGGAAAAAGGGGGCTTTCTATTGTCTTTATGAGCAGTGGGTCATTTTGCTAACAAATATCTCCTGGTTCTATCATGGTTCTTTTCCTACAACGGCCTGGATTTTTTCTTCTGAAAGTACTATTGGGACTGAGAGATCAGTGGGTCAGACTTGGTGACCCACATCTGGGTACTCAGCAATGAAGCTAGAATTTAAATGGGAAGCAAAGAAAATAATGAAAATACAAAGCTAAAATAAAAAGAAAAACCTTATCAAATGAAAATACTGTAGCAGTGCAACATCCATTTTAAAAGTAAGGAAAAAAATCATAGTTTTTCAGTATGATGTAAAGACTTCAAGAAAAATGCCTTGCAAAGGCTTCTAATCACCCATTCCATATAGAAGTTAAAATTATCCTTCCTTTTCATGATTGGTCCTAACAGTGAGCACATCACGTAGATTTAAAATCTAAACTGAGAATCTCTTATGGCTATTTTGTAAGTTTGCTCTGAAAAATAACTGTGTGCATTTGTCATTTTCTTTAGGCAGGTGAGAATCTGCTAGGTCACAAATGATGTAATTGCCTGGTCTGCACTGCACTTACTGAGATTGCTCTTTTGTCTGAAAATGCATTTTTCAGGGGAGAGAGGAGAGGAGAAGAGAGGAGAGAGACATGTTCCCTTAAAATAGAAACACTATTTTTTTCCAGTAGTTCAGAAAGACCCATGCTGACACCAACTATGCATGATTACATCTTGATGATTTTGAATAACTTAGGAGAGATTGATGTGAGAAAAGACCGCTTAGGTGTATATGCAGTGACAGAAAGAGAGAATGAGAGTTCAAGCAACTGTTCGGCCATCTAGCTCTTGGACCACAATTAAAACCAAACCAAAACAAAACAAAAAAAAACAAAACCCCAAGAAAAATGAAAAATAAAGTGAGTTTTGTTTGGGGGTTGGGTGTTTTTTGGGTATTTTTGGGTTTCGTTTGGTTTTGTTTGGTTTGTGTGTGTGTGTGTGTATACGTGTGTTGTGTGCTTGTTTTTCCATTTCAGAGCCTAAATATCCTTCTGTGAAGGATGGTGAGAAGTTCAGGGGGAAGCAATGGAAATTGATTCAATCAGAAGACAAAAGTTTTGTTTCATGTTAGGACCAGTGACATGGCTGGTGTGTAGGTTGCCATGAAACAAACCTTATCTATATCCAGTTAACAGTATCCACATCTGCATACTGATCACTTTGTGGCTGATGAAAAAGGAACAAAAATTTAGGTACGTTGCATTTAAATTGTGCCTGAGTGGCACTTCTGAGTAATCTGTTCCATGATTGTCAAAGGCTCATTTTTTTTTCCCTTAAACCTTTTTGTTTCTGCACTTAACGCTTACCAACACTGAAAGTGTTGGAGAAGATCAGTAATAGATCACAAAACCAAACATCTTTTTTTTGTTCGAATCTAGAGCATTGAAAGGCCCATTGTATGTAGCAGAAAAGGTGAGTAGACTGTATCACAGAACAAACATTATTTTCAATTGACCCGTGTAGGTTTATAGAACCTATCTGCATCAAAGTCTAAAGGAATTTTCTAGGTGGGAATGAAGCACAAAACCAATAATGTAACTCGTAGCAGGGAATGTCTGGACTGTGCATGCACAGGGCTCCATGTCTGTGTGTTCTGAAGTGCAGGTTCAGGTTCTAGAAGGGCTTTAAGTTTTAATTCAAATCTGTGGGTTTTTTTTGCTGTTTTCGTTTGTTTTTTCCTCCAAAATAGAAGACAAAGCCACTGTCATGAAAATAACCTGCAGCAAACACATGGGTCATGAACAAGGAGTTAAAGGCAGCTCAGGCTTTCTGCCTGTAGAGTTTCTGAGTCAGGCAGGGGATAGCTCAAGCAACTTAGGAAGAGTGGCTCTGGTCTGGTTGTAACGACTCTTACATAAAGTATTGAAACAAAATTAGTTTTAATTTGATTTTAAATTAAATTTTACGCATCACTTATATAATCCAAATTCAGTTGTTAAACCATTATAGTAGCACTTGTTGGATAGAGCAGGTATGAATTTGAGTCACATTTTTGTAGCTTTAACCGTGGTTGCAGTTACATTAACCCCAAAACATCTTGTACTGATATATATCTTGTTTATCTTCCTTTCAGGTGAATAGACTGTGTAACATCATTCACTCAAGCATAATACATCCACAACACAGATTGTACTGCTTCAGCTGTTCTCATGAGAACCAGCAAAGCTTTTGTACCTGTGTAAGTCTGGGTTTGGATATTCCTTAGAAAATTGGCTCTGCTTTGGCCAAAAGGATTTTTTTATATATTAATAAAAAGATTGTTTTTTAATCTTCATTTTCTCCTTTATTCTGAAGGGCAAGAGATCACACAAGAGACAGAATGGTGTCAATACACTTTGAAAGTGTATTGAAAGATGTAACTTCCTTCCTTTTCTCTGTTTCTCAGCCTTCCTCAGAGCCATAGCACGGTGTCTGTATACTTCTGGAGGCAGGCAAAGCTGATACAGGATGCAACCTACTATATTAAACCAGCTGTTTCCATAAGACAGGGGGACTTACTCATCAATGGCAGGTGATATCACATATGCAGACGTGGCAATGCTACCAAGGGAAAGACCACACGTTCCTTCTCAGACATCAGTTACAGGTAAAATACCTAATCAGCTCTTGTGCACACACTGTCTTCTCTCGAGTGCTCTCTCTTTCTCTCTTTTTAGTTTTTAAAATTATCTCTGGATAATATTAGAAGAATGCTATAAAATGCTGCATGCAAAAGGGTGAAAATTTGCAAGTGATGGAAGAGATACTCATGAGATACCAATCAGCAAAGCTACTCCTCAGTCAGTATCGCTACAGAGTAGTGTCTTGATTCTGGCCATTATTTTAAGTAACAGTATGCAAAACAAAAACTGGATATTTTTGAATAATGAGCATAATGTCTCTTTTTTTGTTGTTTTGTTTTGTTTTACTTTGTAAATCAGATCTATGCATTTTATGGTGTCTTCATGGAAAAGGAGTAGTAAATTATCTAGTAAATCAGAAAGCTAGTGGCAGTCACTATCATTGTGATAAGTGCAGTCACTATCACTGAAGGAAGTACTGAATGATTCCTAAAACCCTCCTGCTCTTCCTCTTTAATTTTCCAGTAGTGATTTTCCTAAAACCACATTATCAATCTGTGACTGCTTCATATACTTGTAACAAAACACAAAGGATTAAGTCAATATTCAGGGAAAAGAGATGATTTAGAAAACTGTTTTGTTTTTTTAAGAGCTACTTTTTTCCACTACTTGGAAAAAAAAAATCATTCATGAAAGCATTTTGTCAAAATTCTGGATCACGGCTAATATGAATAACAGCTTCTCACTATGAGCATTTAATTACTTAAAGAAACAATTTTGTGTGATGAGCATAGAAGATGTTCTACTTACAATGTAGATTGATAGTGATGATGGTGTTCTGAATGCATGTACTTTTTAGTACGAGGTGTCCCTGCCCATGGCAGGGGGTTGGAACTAGATGATCTTAAGGTCCTTTCCAACCCTAACTATTCTATGATTCTATGATTCTACCATAGAATATGATTCCACCATAGAATATGATTCCATATGATTCTTCCCCCCTTCAAAATGGTGGGGGGAGGAGAGGGAAATTATATTTTTACAAGATGTGTACCTAAAAAATAAAAGTTCACTTAATTATATACCAAACATAAAGTACTACCTTAGACTGTTTATGCACCCATGGATGTTGTTTGTACTGCTGTAACCTGTACAACACAAACCACAGAGGTTTGCCCAGAATTTTACCCAGTTTCTAAGAAGATGTCAAATCTTGATTTGATGACATCAAAATATGTCCCTTTATCATGCTGTCTGAAGGAAAAGCTTCAATTTAAATAGGCTAGGCTTTAATTTCCAATTCAAGTTCTCATTAACATCTAGATAGTTCTTGTTAAGACACTGTCAGATAGCTTTTAGCACTCAGTATGTTCTCATATGAAGTTACTGGCCACAGTAATAAAGTAATTTCTCAGTGTCCTTTTGCCTTCAAGTCTTTCACTCTAGCTTTCTGAAGTTTTTCTGGTCATTCTCCAGTGTTTCCATCTCCTACCAAAATATGGGCACTAGAGATGCACCCAGTATTTCCACACGTCTCAGTTGTGCTGTCTCAGTTACACAGAGACAAAAATACCTTAAATAATCTTTCCTCCACTATTAATAATGCCTGGTGTCTCCTTGCCCTTTCTCTCTCCCCACCTTTATCTGCTTATGCTAAAACACGGTTTGTTTGACAGGGCTTGAACTTACAGGGCTATCATTATGGTTGGCTTTTTCTTTATTGTTTGTTAACCTTCCTGTTATTTTGGATTTTATTAGCCATTATTTTTCTACTTACTTAAACACAAAAGGAAAAGGCACCAAATAGTATTAAGCAATACTGGACCTCATATAAGCATAGAACATGCTAGAAATACCTCCCTGATGACAATTCTTTCTCTGTCTTCATCATTAACATATGTTAACATGACTTTTATCACTATTAAAACAGACAAGAACTTGAGCCATATTATCATGCTTTAAAAATGCAAACGAACAATTCCAGTTCCTTGATGTTTTAAAACTTTGACTGACATTCACACATAGTCATCCAGGTGATGAGTGTTCTTTTATTACAAGAAATTCTTGTAAAAGAAAAGAGTAACTTTCAGGAAAAAAGGGAGAAAATGGATTTTTTCTACAGAATAAGTTCTGTAATTTTTAAATACTTGGTATGAAATTCAGGACACAATCCTGAAATGTGGTGGACATGCTGAGCAATATTCATGAAATAGACTTAAGCTCAGTGTAAGTACAGCAGTGGTTAGTGTTAGGATTCCCCACTGCATAGTAATGACTCCCTGAGATGCCCTGCAGTTCTTTACAGCTAATAGAGGAGAGTCTGGGGTCCTAGCATGGTGAGCGATGAACTGCCCAAAGTGGCTGCATGATAGGATAGAGCAATGACAGAAGATGCTGCTCGGACAACCATTTCTGGGAGTTAGACCCTTCCCTACAAGCTAGAAGGAGCTCTCTCCTACGCTGACTGGGCTCAAAGCTGCTTCAGACAGGACAGCATCTGCATGCCAAACACACTTATAGCATGTCCCACTGCTTCTGAAGAGGTTTCAATGCCTCCTCCTTTGGAGCAGGAATTTGAATCTGATTCTCAACGTGAGGATTCTCAGCTCCAAGGTGGGAGCTGTGGCAAGCGTCACAAGCTCTCCCTTTGGCACTATCTCTGTGACACATTGAAATGTCTGCTGGAGAATGGCTCGTACCCACATCCCTCCCTTTGCCAAATTTTTTGCCGGTGTTGCTCTTGGCCAGGGATGTCTGACTTTCTTGCAAAAAAAAGAAGTGGCTTCAAGATGAGCATGAGGGAAAGAACTGCATATGAGTAAAACTGTCACCATGGAGGAGGGAGGGCTGGATTTAATCACCACTGCAAATTCAGCAGATGAATGCTCTGAGTAGCAGATTCCCAGACTTTAGGCAAGACTTTAAATCACTAGGCTACCGGAAAGCAGAACATGCCCACCTCCTCCTGGCTGGATTTTGTGCAAGTTTCAGACCGTTAGACTGTAAATTGCATACTGGAGTAGATACCAAAAAACTATCAGTGGGGAGCATAGGTAATTTACCTTGCTAACGTATAGCTTCTGTCAAGATGTGGTACACATGAAAGGTAAACATGAGGGAACCCGAATTTCTGCCAAGGTTTCTAGTAGTCGAGTAGGTGTTTTAAATATGTAAAATTTGGATTTGAGAATAAAAGTCTCTTTGTATGTCATATTTTCTGTTTTCCTTTATCCATGAGAAGGGGATTTGGTTTGGTCAAGTTACAGAATTTCTTGGAGTTCTCCCAAATACTGTTCTTATCTCAAAATCTATTCATTGTATTTTCATGGAATCATAGAATCAACTAGGTTGGACAAGACCTTTAAGATCATCAAGTTTTGTGAGGATACAGAAAAGATATAAAAATCACTCGTGGTATAATTGCAAAACATGCATAGATTAGCAATGTAATGCTAAGGAAAGCTCACTCATTAAAATCTATAGAGTGGGAAAACTGTGTTAAATAATGTTTAACACAATGTAGCAATAAAAAACGTCTGCAGCTCCAAGTTTGGGAGGCTGCACCCAGAAAAGTGGTCAAAATGGATTTGTTGTGATCCTGTTCCAATGGGAAGATCCATACCAGATTGTTGCACAATCAGGTGGACTTCAGCTGTGAGTCAGGTGCTCTGGATTACAAGGACAAGGTGATTTTTGGATGCTCTAGTAGAGTATGTTGAGGAGGAGTTAGTACATCTATCTGTGAACGTGCTTTGGTGGGCTAGCAACTGCTTCAAAACAGATGTTCAAAAGTAAAAAAGTGTTACAAAATACGAAGATAATTACAGCCTGGAAATCCATTTTCTAATGAAAGACTCCAGTTCCTAGTTTACTCAAGAATAATTTGAGAGTCACTTGATTATGATTCAATAAATGATTACCTATAAGACCTTTCCTCTAGCAGAAAAACCAAGAAGAGTTCAACTCCATCCTCAAACTAGCCCACAAATAGTTGTAGGCTGCTATTAGTTCCCTTAGCTTCTTGTTCCCCACCCTACCGTCCTCAACCCCTCAAGGCCTTGACCAGCCCCGCTCTCTGCTGGACACTCTCCAGCTTCCCCCAGGTCCCCCTGGATGGAGTGGACCATATCTGGACACAATGTTCTAGGTGTGGCTACAGCAGGAGCAAGTGGAGCAGCGCAGGAACTTCTCCTCCTTTGCAAGCCAGAGGTCTCTTAACTCAGCCCTGCTGGTGGCTTGCACCATCTGTAATGATGAGGGTGCATTGTGGGCTCACTCTCAACCTGCTGTCCAGTGAATCCCAAGAGCCTGGTGTCTGTAAAGCCTGATACTTCTGAGTGACAAGACCTGCCAGAAGCAATCCCCTATCTGCGCATTCACCACATAGAAGCTTCCAGTAAATAGAGATGTCTTTTTGCACTTGAAACTTTGCATATAGAAATAAAGTGAAATTTCAGTATAAGTAAGTGATAGAGATCTCCACCTAATACCAGGGCTACTTGTTACTAAACTAGGTAAGGGAGCGTAAGCATCCGGTAAAATAAAGTTTATGTGGTATTTCAAAAACGCTGCCTTCTGAGGGCTTGTGAGGTGGGCTGATGCCAACCTGATGAAGTTTAACCATGACAAGTGCAAGGTCCTACACCTGGGTCAGAGCAATGCCAGGCACAGCTACAGGTTGGGCAGAGAAGAGATTCAGAGCAGCCCTGCAGAGAAGGACTTGGGGGTGTGGGTTGATGAGAAAATGAACATGAGCCGGCAGTGTGCGCTTGCAGCCCAGAAGGCCAACCGTATCCTGGGCTGCATCAAAAGGAGCGTGACCAGCAGGTTGAGGGAGGTGATCCTGCCCCTTTACTCTGCTCTCGTGAGACCTCACTTGGAGTATTGTGTGCAGTTCTGGTGTCCTCCACATAAAAACGACATGGAAGTGTTAGAACAAGTGCAGAGGAGGGCCACAAGGACGATCAGGGGACTGGAGCACCTCTCGTATGAAGATAGGCTGAGAAAATTGGGGCTGTTCAGCCTGGAGAAGAGAAGGCTGCGTGGAGACCTCATAGCAGCCTTCCAGTATCTGAAGGGGGCCTGTAGGGGTGCTGGGGAGGGACTCTTCATGAGGGTCTGTAGTGATAGGACAAGGGGTAATGGGTTCAAACTTAAACAGGGGAAGTTTAGATTGGATATGAGGAAGAAATTCTTTACTGTAAGGGTGGTGAGGCACTGGAATGGGTTGCCCAGGGAAGTTGTGAATGCTTCGGCCCTGGCGGCATTCAAGGTGGGGTTGGACATAGCCTTGGATGGCATGGTTTAGTGGGAGGTGTCCCTGCCCATGGCGGGGGGGTTGGAACTCGATGATCTTGAGGTCCTTTCCAACCCTAACTATTCTATGATTCTATGATTCTATGACTTCACATTCAAATGGCCATGTGCCAGTGCACACCATGATAGAAGTAATCCTTTTTTTTCAGTATTCAGTTCATGTGGATAACAATTTCTTTTTCATACAGTCTGAGAGAAATTCTTTGAAGGAATGGATCTTTATTTGAGAGAGAAAATACTTAGTAACAGGAGCAGATTTTCTAAAGTACATATTTCAGAAGAAGTGCCTCCATTTATAAGGCTCGTGCACTGAAAAGTTTGAAAGTCCTGACTGTTGCTTGAAAAATATTTACACCCTAAGAAGAAAAACTTTAATAAGCATTTCTTTTGAGAGCAGGTACTTATCCATGCAGTTAATTTACACATTTTCTGCAATCCATTGAACAAATAAATTGCAATAAACCAAGCAGCAAAGTGTATTAGGTCAGGTTCTCTAAAGCATAGGACACCTGTATGAATAAATCTTATTTGCCTCAGGTCCTCAGTATTTTTTTTACTGTAAAACCTCAATACACTTCAGTAATTCTCATATCAAAACCTACCTCATTTGCCATAGTAAGACCCTCTTCTTCCAAGTTTTGTCCTGATCAGTGAGATTTTATATAACACAAATTGCTTGCTTCATTTTAAATGCCCCAGTGATCACAAACTGAGGCTGCAGCATGAAGCTTATTCTTGATTCAAACTGGTAAAATCTCACCATTTATGAAATAAAGATCAGTCTACCAAAGGTCCAAATACCATCCATAAAACCAGGTAGTAGCTCCAAAAAATACCCCAAATAAAACAGGATTTTAAATGTTTTCAGAAAGAATCTAACTCACACCTTGCTGTTTTAATAGCTTTTTTTGTTGTTGCTTTGGCAATGTGCAGCTGGAAATGGGTATCTTCAATCACCAAATCCCCTCCTCTGCTATTACAGGCATCACGTAATATCCCAGCATAAACATTCACAAGTCCAGAATGCCCCCAGGAGTCACCTTGCTGCAGAAACATTTCTCTGAGTGGCAGTTTTCCCTTTGGGATCTCTCTCCCTGGTCCACTAAGGGGTCATGGCTGTTAACTCCCTATGATATCTCCTGGGGTGGCTTAGCAACAATTGAGTATTTGTGATGTATAGTACCCAGGTGTTACCCATCTTTTAGTCTGTCTGCCTGCCTCCTGGTCCAGCCATGCGGGACCCAAGTAGTTCAAGCAAAGATTATGGAGGAGGCTTTTAGTTACTTCCTGGCAGCAGCAGGAAATGATCAGTCATCATCTCAACTGATGTTTCTTAAAAGAAAAAGCTGAACTACCAGCTATGGAAACACATGCCCCTTTTTATGCAGACTAAGTCTTCTGTGTAATTCTTTACTGTTTCTCCAGTTAATGGCTTGTACAACGACAAATGTCAGCATTTCCCTACTCCTTAACAGGAAACATGATCACATACGCTGAACTGCGCGTGAAGCCGAAACCCAAAGGGAGCAGCAGATCAGAGACTTCCGCTTCTGGTAGTGTGCTATTTTGTTTGGTCGTTAGTTACTAACTACAGATGTAATCTTTCCTATTACCCAACAGTAAAAATTGTTATCAAGAGTCTTTACATACAATCTCTCAATAAAGAACTGATTTATCACTTCATAAGGTTTCTTTTTTCTTTTCCTGGGTTCTCAGATAATACATTTTCCCTGCAAAAATAATACTAAGATTTTTAAAATAATTTTTAAAAATGCCTTTGTGCCCTCCATTGAAAATTTAGCAAAGGAAAGTAAAATTCCACAGATTTTAGGAACCCTGCTGTTAAGCTTCTCTGCAGGAACAGTAACAGGGACACCTTTGGCTTTGGAAGCAGTGTAATACCCAGCCCTCCATGTGCAGTTACTGCGCTGATGGATTGCCAGCCTCCCTGTATTGAAGGACATGTTCCAGGCAAGGTCAGGCCCCCAGAAAGCTGCAAGGGAACATTACAAAACATATCTCAGGCAGCCGGAGAGTGGGGGAGTTGCCTATCTCATGCAGGCAAGGTCAGGAAAACAGCAGTTATGAAAGTGCAACTCTGACGCTTGTGGAAATAGCACCTTGACCCCAAATTTCCTCAGGTTCTGCCTCTTCCTGAGTGATTCACTTTCATGAGGTGATGAGTGTCAAACAGCTGGAGAGATGCTTGTCAGATGTACTTCACTGTGCTATGGTGTCAGTATGGGGTTTTTTGTCTTTTCTGTGAATTCAGGTAAGTTAGCTTTCAGGCATGTTAATGCAGGACAGTGCAGCCAGAGATGAGCAATGTACCACAGACCATCCGTGATACTTTCCCTAAACTGCTCTGCAGGGTCTTGCCAGGTGTGGGTGGGTGGGCAGCAGAAGGCAATGCCTGAGAAAAGTAACTCAAAGGAGAGGGAGTGAATTCTTAATAGAGCAACTGAAAATCACTTGCTCTATCTGACTAAATGATCTTTCAGTTTCACTTGCATGTATGCAAAATGGATACAAATTCTAAATGAGTAAAATGTCCCTGCATGCTTGCAAATGGCAGACTGATTTTAGGCAGATGATTTCTCTGTTGCTTTCACTTGAGAAACTCACCTAGATAAAGGCAGCATTAACAGTGTAAAGACCTAAAGCCGCTTTTCTTCCCACCTCCCTCCAGGCTGGCAACACAGGCGCTCAGCCTGGCTCTACGTGGCACTGGTCCTGGGAGCCCTTGTGCTTGTCCTGCTAGGTGTCATCACCGTACTAGCCAAGCAATGTGAGTAGATCCTTTGTCTCTTCATTGCAGACATGGTGAAACCTCAAAGGTGGGGTCACACCAAAAGAGAAATTCCCTTAGTGTTGCGTGAAAGGTGTCAAGTTATACACAAATACAGGAAAATAAATGTGGCTTTCCATTTGCTGCCTGTCATTTAACACATACAGTGCAGGTGAGGGGGAGTTGCTGCAGTCTACCTTGTCATCAGTGATGATGAAAAGTGAAGAATGTTTCAAATCATTATGACAACCTAAACATTTGCACTTCCTGACTTAGAAGTTGCATCCATGATGCTACTTTGAGACCATTTTGCTTAATTCCTTTGTAGGTTTGAACAAATGAAATAAGACCCAGACTTTAGACCATTTCATTTAATCAGACTTCCCTGGTACTAGTAGTATAGAATCATAGAATCACAGAATAGTTAGGGTTGGAAAGGACCTCAAGATCATTGAGTTCCAACCCCCCTGCCATGGGCAGGGACACCTCCCACTAAACCATGCCATCCAAGGCTATGTCCAACCCCACCTCGAACGCCGCCAGGGATGAAGCATTCACAACTTCCCTGGGCAACCCATTCCAGGGCCTCACCACCCTTACAGTAAAGAATTTCTCCCTCATATCCAATCTAAACTTCCCCTGTTTAAGTTTGAACCCGTTACCCCTTGTCCTCTCCATAGCATGTTCCAGTTGTACAGGAACTGTTCCAAAGGAGATATTCATCTCATAAGAGAACACAGTTTGGAAAAACTTCAGAGAACACATTTCTTCCAACTATCCCTAAAATCTCACCAAAATATTGTGTGTTCTTTATGTAATAACAAACTTACTTTCTTTTTCTCTACTGTCCATATTATTGAGCAGCTACACCCTTTGCCGGGGTATGGCAGTATACACAGTATACACACACTGAGTATGCTCATAAGTGAGCATGTTACCCCCCAGTGTATACGCACATACACATATCCTCATATTCACAGTATAAGACTAAATTTCCTTTACCCTGCTGTTAACCGTTATCTCTTTTTTTGTTCAAGTTTTAAGGTGCAGAGCAGGAAAACCAGAAAGTTTGTCCCATATTGGTGTAAATAGCACTGGCAATCACACCTCCTCAGAGAAGACTGTCTTGGCAGTGCTCCTGAAATGGCTCATGGAGGAACTGTGTGAAGATGGACAGGGTGAGGAAAGTTAGTCCTTTCCCAGCACAGAGGATGTGTTTGGTGTACAATTCTGTTGTCTCTGTTCCTGTCTCTGTTTCCATTTCTCTGACACTCTGCAGTTTTTGGTGACTCACTGGTTCTACCCAGGGAACATGGCATTCCTGCACAGAAGTGATGACAGGATCTGAACTAACAGTTTATGACAATAGTTTTGCTCCTCTTTTGGTATAAATAGTTTCCGGTACTTTCTTTACATTTATTTCTGCCAGGAGCTTCTGTCAGAAATGCCATATCTTGTAGATCCTCCCATTGTTCTGGAAAACACTTGCCAGACAATAATTGTTCACGATAAGTGAGAAGTAATTTCCTATCCTTTTGCAAGGATCAGTCAGGGGAAGAATTTGTGGTCTCAATTGTAGATCTGTTATTTGCTATCAAACACTAATCCTTTTCTAAGAACTGATTGTAACTGTGTTGCTTGTAAACATTAAAGGAAGTATGGGGGATGTTCCCTCCAGATGCTCTGTGTGAAATGGGAAGTAGACCTGGAAACAGCAGTGTTCCCCTTCTGTAACACAGTTCCTTCTCCAGCTCCATGGACATAGTTTGGATAAGCACCTGTGCTTTCCCGTCACATCACGTGTCAAATCCACACACTCCACATCACATCACATCACACAGTGCATCCTCACAAGGACTGCATGTGGGGAAATGAAAAGTGTCTTGTCAGCCTTCTATGTACTTCCTGCTGATGCTCTCCACCGGGCAGGTGCCCAGGGAGGTGGAGAGCCCAGTGATATGCAGTGGGAGTGCAGAAGCGCATGGCACCAGGGCAAGGGAGTGGGAGTTTGAGCAGAGGAATGGCACTGGAGCCTTCAAATTTCTCTCCACACCCAGTGAACATAGGCTTGGGAGTGGGGATCGGCTGCTTTCATGCCAGCCAGGCACATGCACATAAAATGCTACAAGGCAAATGGAACAAGTCACTGTATGAGCTAACTGTTCCCTTTCTCTGCTCACAGGGAAAACATGTGAGCTGTGTCCTCCCGGGTGGCAACTGCACAGGAGCAGATGTTACTACTTCTCCGAGGAGGCTGTAAGCTGGGATGATAGCCAGAAAAACTGTCTGGCCAGGAAATCCCAGCTTCTTGTTATTGAAGATGAAATTGAAATGGTGAGTCTTTCAGCCGCCCTAAAATTGTGCAATGGGTATCTGCCTTAGCCAAACATTTCACCAAATGAACGTAGCTCATGTCAGGTGTACATGCAGGCAAGTAAAAGCCCCATCAAGTGCAAAGCATCTGACTCCCCACAGACAGGAGCTTGTTTTGAGGGTGTCAAGAGAGTAGAGCGAAAGAGGAGAGGAACAAGAGACGCAAGTGTAGAAACCAGAGTACTTTTGACCAGGAGGAGGAAATGGTGGGGAATTCCCACCCAATTCCATTACTTGGCTCTGGGAAGAGAGGTCTGATTCAACCACTAAATGGAAATTCAAACAGCCAGACCTCTTTCTCATTTTCCTTTGAGAAAAGTAGCTGAATGGCTCTTCTGAGAAACTCAGAATTCCCTGAGGAACAGGTCTCACCCTAAAGACGAGGCTTTGCAACCTAGTTCATCAGGGTGAGGAGCATCATTGAGGGGTTTTTTGAAGCTAGTTAACCTGAACGTCAACTGGAGTTAAAACTGTGGCTGGTCACACGCGTATGGGCTGTTGTAATGGGCTGCTTTGCCACAGCTGGATTCCTGCTGTTGCTTTCCATGTGAAGGACTACATGAAAAGCTGTGCATGAGACAGGATAGTGACTTGGGCATAGCAGAAACGCTCTACTGTTGGGTAACACGCTTCTGCTTGTTCCACAGGAATTCATAGACAATAAAGAGAAAGATACTAAATATATCTGGATTGGCTTGAAGATTCCAGAAATGAAGAAACAATGGAGTTCAGTTGAAGATCCTGGAGTAAAAGAAAACAGGTCATGATTTGTGTGTGGGGGCTGTCTTTGGCAATAGCAAAAGTATAGCACTTTGCATGGAAATTCAACTCTGAATCCAAGCTAATTTCCCAAAGCACAGATCTAGTCCTACAGCGTCAGGCACCTATTCAGGGTCTATTTTACAGCCAGTTCCAGCTTGTCTGGTTCCTGCTGGGCATCTTTGGAAACAGATCTGTTTTCTGCCTGCAAGACCAACCACAGTCACAATTCATGTATGTATGACTGTAGAGGGACATTAACACACACTTCTCCCACTGTTACTGCTATCAACAGACTCACTGACTTAACAGACCATGTATTGACCACCTCTGTTGAAAGTGATGCCTGTCACATAGCATGGGCGCTAGGATCTGTGCAGCAGATCTCTTACCATTACAGTTCATCACCATGGCTGCATGTGGAGCCTTTCCTTATCCTTCTCACACTAATGTTCCTGAGCATACATCCCTCAGCAGCCTGCAGTCGTCTCTGCTGTAGGTGCTCATCACACTTAGCGTGGCTGTTGAGGAACTGGGCTTCAGTAGGTTACAGACTGGGTGCCACACAAACCCCTCACTCAGAATATTATCAATATTTTTATTCAGTACTGAATTTAAAGCTGACAACTCATTGCATTCCTTTCGTTCTCTCACCAGGAAAGCTATAAATAGAATTGAGACTGACAAGAATTGTGCTGTTTACAGAAGAAAAAACATGATCCAAGTAGATAACTGCCAGACTTTAAAGAAGTGGATCTGCAAGAAGAATTCAACTTTGTTGGTGCTTTGAGAAAAATCATAGAATCATAGGATAGTTAGGGGTGGAAAGGACCTTAAAATCATCTAGTTCCAACCCCCAATCATCAGACGACAGGCAGAGCTTTTTCTCAGAAGACACATTTTACTGATAAAACAACATGTGATATAAACGATTTTAAGAGACTTCCACAGAAATCTGTATTTTGCTGTTCTGTGATCCCTAAGACTTTGTTTGGATGCAAACAGAGAATTCAGAAGTTGCCAGGTGCCTGTATGAAGGTCGTGCAACAGGACTGCACATCAGCGTGTCTGGATTTGGGGGTGCTGAGCCTTCTGACAGACAGCCATTGGCAGCAGTTGCCTCTAGAAAAAGGCAAGGGAGAAGAGGTACTCATGCGAAGATGAGCACTGTGCAGCTGAACCGTGTGATGTGCAGGAAATTAGAAGCTGAATTCTTACTCATTTCATAGAATTTATGCAATAATTTCAGGGCCAGTCAACGGCAGATTGTAAATTTCCGGTTTTACTATAATTTCATGTGCTTTTTACCTTAGCCATATGAGGTTAGTTGTGTCTGGAGGAAACAGAACAAAACAAAACCTAACATTAAAATCCAAGGTGCAACTCTACCACAACTGCACAGACTGGAATTAAAGTCTTTGTTAGCAATGAGAGAGAGAAACAAGTCCAACATGGCTTTTGAAATTTAAAGCGTTTATCTAGTCTTTGCTATGATACACACAATTAAAGGCAGCTGTAATTCCCAGGCACATTGTCTCATACCTGCACTAGACGTGTTGTGTCCCTGTGGAGGGACGTGGTTAATGTCTAGCAACTTGTGATGAGTAACCAACACATATGCTTGCACATGAGCTCTTGGTGTAAAGTACCATGGCTTTTGCATGCAAATGGCTGCAGCTGTGGAAGAAAATGAGCAATATGGTAAGACCTAGAGACTGACACCTCTCCATCTGCACACATTGATGGGTAACACCTCACTTAACAGAGGTGCCAGGACAGAGATGCTAGGAAGGAAGTAGGCGTGTAAAAGTGAGAGTTAAAGAGGCATAAGAGATCTTCAGTGAAAGAGATACCAAGCACGTGACGCAGTCTGCTGCATTCCACTGGCACAGCACAATGGGTCTTCATTATTTTGGGGCTATGGATTGAAAAGTATGATACCTTCAGGGTGGCTGACTTCCTTTCAAATGAGTAAACAACACAGAATTACTCCCTTCAGAATGCAGCATCACCGGCTAAAGACTCATTTGAAAAACTGTTTTCCTCATGTTAAAAAATAAACAACAGTGAAAAATCCCCCAAATTCACTGCAGCATATGTTTAGGGAAGAGGAGTGGTTTGTTTATTCTAAACAAAGAAGCAAAGGCAAGGGAAGAGCCTGAAATGAGTAAGATATATCTACTATCTACACTATACATATCTGTCTATAGGTATTTTTATATAGATATATTCCAATTGAGGAAATACAACTTCAGGGTACTTAAAGCATATCCTTCACCATGCACTGGAGATAACCACTGAATTGCTTTTTCAATGGCAGATTCTTGAGCCATGCTGAATTAACAAGAAAAACTAAAAACTCCCTAGCTGCCTTCTCTCAAATCGGTTTTGGTGTTTAGGTTTTAACAATATTCATGAAATGTCTAGTACTTGAGCAATCTCTGTTACTCATGTAATTAAACATGTTTTTGCAGGGCCTTAGGAAGCTCTTACCGACATTTTAAACAGTCACTAAATCTTGAGTAATTCCACCAATTAAAACAAAAAGAAATGGCCATTGAAGTACTTCATCAAACCCTACTCTGAGTAAAGTTAGTTCATCAGTTCCTGACCCTTCATTTCTTAGCATGACAGACTTTGGATACTGAAGAAGATGCTAACTGTACCCCTTAAGATTACAACAGAGCTTTCATTATAACCTACTGTGCTCACAGTTGCTCCAAAACCTCTTTTAAGAACCAAAATTTCTCTTTTTTTGGACTCTACCCATAGATGACATTGATGGAAAAGAAATGCAAAAGTGATGTTATTTTGTAGTTAAAGGCAATATTCAGGTAAATCAGTTCATTAAGAAAGGCTAAGACACGGCACGGCACATGAATACTCCTTATCCCTTACAGTTTCCGCTGATTCTGTGAAATGTACCTCTAGGACGCCCCTAATGCAAATACTCAGAAAAATTTACAAGAGCAAACATGGAAAATTCCACGTTTCCCTCCAAGGTTACTGTAGTTTGTGTGTTTCTCTATGTACATTTCAGCACAGTTTCCACAGGAGTACTTCAGCATTTCAGATACATGCTTTTGTTAAAAGTCTGACACATTCTGAAACACGAAAGTGTGTTAGAAGTGTTAGAAAGTAAAATGCTCTCCTTTGGGTGAAATGTCTTGTCTCCTGTTAATGCCAACATTATGATTGAAGATCTTTTCATATTCAAAACCTGAACATTTTTGCTTTAGTCTGGTGATTTTCTTTTCCCCCATGTGGTACCTGAGCTAAAAAAATGCTGTTAATGGCACCATACGAAGACACAAACCACTGTAATTCAGAGGCTCTGTGAAGATATTTATTAAGTACCTTTTCAGGACTATTGCACATACCATATCCTTCAGAGCTACTTAAGTTAAGAAGATTGTAGAATAACACCTCCCCAACTAGTTACATATAAATTAACACATAGATTATTAGGCTATTCAGACCATAGAGTCCTGTTACTGTGCTTATAAAGAATACAAGCAAGTATAAAAAGGGTAGTTCAGCAAAATTAGTGCTCATATATAAATAACCACAGTAAAGTCAGTTGTTAACAATAACCATACTGCACAGTCCTGTTACAGCAAGGTCCCATTGCCACAGAAAGTAACGAAGCCATAAACTAGATGCTGAACAAAAGTAGACAGAAATTAAATCTGCATAAAAACACAGTGAAAGCAAAAATAATTACAAATAGGACAAAAAAACCCCAACGAACAAACACACATCAAATAAGCTCTCGAACATGGTGCAGTTTTACATTCTCAGTGACTGAGAAGACACAATTAGCTTTCCTTCTCCGAAACTACAGTGCACTCTAGTGGCTACTCCAAAAATGGCTCCACTTGCTCCTTCAAGAAGTCCCACAGAGCCCATAGTCCTCTCCATAGCATCCAAATCACGAGAAAAACAATTTTCCGGACTTAATGCCGAGCAAGGAAGCTCTTTTGCCCCGTTTTACATGTGAATTTCCCATTCCTCCTTCTCTAGATACCCGATAGGAACAGTCCTTCCAGGAAAACCAGCTGCTTTGCTTCCTCTGGGTCAAAGGGCACTTTAAATCTTCAGGTTACCTGCTAGACATGAGTGGACAGGGTTCAGCGGGATTGTGCCTCAGATCCTTTAAAGCTCATAGAGATTCAACAGCACTGGATGTTGCTGCTGAAAACGATATGCACACAGAGGAAAACACTGACTGTCATTCCAGAAAACAGACTGTCCGCCCTCATGCTCAGACAGGCACAGGCCATGAGGAAGTCGTGGAGGAACATCCTTTGCTGTTAATTCGCTTATTCATCCGTTGCTGTTAATTCTCTTATTCCCTGCTCATGACTTTGCCTATTTGCCTTAGGACTACAGCTAACTTTACGACATTAATGCCTGCAGCTTCACTATTACTGGTTCAATTAAAACTCCTTCTCCATCCATGCAGATGCTCAGGTGAATACTCTTATCTATCCTGACTTTTCTTTTTGCTGTGGGAAGGAGAACATCAGGTGTAGTGCAGATACATAAATCCCACAATGTTAATACTTTCAAGCTAATTTAGCAAGATTAATGTAAAATAACGTTAACACAATGTAATGCAGAGTCACACAAGATGCACCTCATCAAACTGGGAGAGCAAAATCTGCAATGATCCTGTCCAAACCAACAGTGCCCATTTCTGCATCACCCTGTATCTGTGAGGCACTGGCAGAATTTCAGGCAGACCCACACTTCAAAACCCATCTCTGCACACAGAGGTTGGCTAAGGAAAAAGCAGAACAAACACCTCCAACTGTACACCAAAAAGGAAAAGAGCAGTTGCTCCTGATCCTACAAGAGAAGAGTTAATGGAAGAAATACTGACAACACATCAAAAGGCACCTACAGGATGAGTGGTATCTACAAAAATGGGGCAAGGAAATGGCTTATTAAGATGCTGAAGCCTTTTAAATGGTATGTTTAAACAACAGAGGCTTCCTCCATGGGTGCAGAATTCTGGCTACCAGAAAAGCCATTCACCTCCAGGCAGGAGCTGAGAGGTGTTCCCTGGTCCCAGAGTATATACATAGTCTGTGTAGACATCATGTCAGAGCACCAAGTGTCAGGTGTGGTGGCTTCATCCACCTTTATCGTGCTAAACCAATATTCAAACTACAGACCCACTTCCTGGTTAAGTAACATCCAGAGGCTGAGACTCCTTTGGATTCAAGATAGGCACAGTTTCCAGAGCCTTTTACTTCAATCCTGTGTGAGAGAATGAAAGACAATTACTTCAACACCCACAATCAAATAATGTAATAAAACAAAGAGAACTTCAGGATCACAGGTTTTCTTCGTACGAAGCCTGATTTACCATAGGCAAAGCATCACAGCATGGTAACTTGTGCTTTGAAGAGAACACCACTAAGATAATTTTTTTTGAATGGGGCCTGGCCACCAGAATACAAAATCTAGGACTTGTAGTACTCCCCCACCTTGTCTAGTGGTCACTTAATGTCAAATATGCCAGTATTGCGGAGACTGGAATTTAGGTTTGCCCTTCTCACAGATGCTGTGCTATCAAGATTGGCTCCATCTCTGACTTCCACATCCTTTTATACAGCTAAAACATCCCAATAGAAGCTGGGAAACAAATGCCTCTCTTATTTCCCTCTTCCTCAGAACTGAGCATTGTAGTATGGTTAAGAGAGCAGTGGAAAACAGGAAGCAAACTTCAGTTTCCACACTGTAGGTGTCCCTGTATAAGGGGTAAGGGTCTTCTTCGCCAACTGTTCTCAAACTAAGCGTGACAGTGTTCTGTGAATAGGGCAACCAGACTACTGTGGTCTCTGGAAAAGCCAAGGGACAAACCCCGCCAGTGTTAACATGACAGTAACAGCAACTGAGCTTAGACATTAAAATGTTTGCCTTTCTAAAGATGGAAGGGGCATTCTGAGGCAAGCACAGAAGCAGAAGTCTGAAAATGTGAACTTCATCACTGAAAATGAAAGCCTCGGTGGATGTCTGTATCACAGGCAGCGGAGAAGCAAGAGTAGGAAAGGCTACAATTTCAACTTGAGATGTCTATGTGTTGCGCACACCTCACATTAAATGCGTAAGGTCTTTATCAGATCAAGCCCTCAAGTCTTGGAAATGGACTGAATGCAGTCACACACCACTAGTCATGTCACAAACTTAAAAGTATTTAAATTTTCCACTTTTAAAGTTAATTTCAGGCTTTTGAAATCTCAGTGCTTATTACAGCCACCCGTAATTCTACCATCTCCTGCCAGCAGCTCCCCAATACAAGAAGCAGCAATCTCTGAGAAGATAGGACAGCCACTGGGAGGAGGAACAAACCTCCCCACACCTGACATTGGTGGGATAGAAGACAGGGCCATGACTCTAGAACAGCTCATGCAACATAAATTCACAGCTTCACCTTTCCCTCCAGTAGCCTTTTCTGTAGACATATCCTATAGGAAACAGGAAAACATCTTAAAAGCCTCCCAAATGATTAGCCATAAACCTCATGCAGGTTACATGTAGGTTTGCAGTTTTGCAAAATGTATTCTATAATGAGGAATTCGTATTACTGTAATTCCTCCTCCTCATCGCTTTGCTATCTTGGTGGTTCCTTTGTTTAACTTTCGCTTTGGTACACTCTCCCTTACCATGACCTCTCATCCCATGTTGCTTCTGAACCTGGCATCACAAATTTAGCTTCTAACTTTCATTTGGTACAGTTTTAACAAAATGCTAAGTGAAATCTTTATTGCATTCCATGCTCTCTCCATAGTCATCCCTTCAAACATCACCACAGTTATTTCTTTCAAGGATTTAGTTATCCTTCCTTACTCCCCTATAATCTAGTATCACCAGCAAAATCCCTCAACATTGACTTACAGTTTAGTGTCTAATGCTTTCCCATCTACCCAAAAGAACTCTTCATTTCTTTTACAGAGTCCAATCCAGGGGTCTTGCTTTGTTATCTTCATCATAAAGCTCTGTAGAAATAAACCCGTATGAGAAAAGTTTTGCATGTTCAGTGCAGTTATCAAAATACAGTCTTTGGTCTAGGGCTCGAAAGCGAAACAATGATCCTGCCTTTCCCCGGGAAGAAACAATAATAAAAATTAAGTCTACAGGGCACTGCAGCGTCTGGATCTTGTGTGATGCACATAACTGAAAGAACTTTTGGTAGATGAGAAACTTAACATGAGCCAGCTTCAGCGTGTGCATGCAGCCCAGAAAGCCAACTGTATCCTGGGCTGCATCAAAAGGAACATGACCAGCAGGCCGAAGGAGGTGATCCTGCCCCTCTACTCTGCTCTCGTGAGACCTCACTTGGAGTATTGTGTGCAGTTCTGGTGTCCTCAACATAAAAAGGACATGGAACTGTTAGAACAAGTGCAGAGGAGGGCCACGAGGATGATCAGGGCACTGGAGCACCTCTCGTATGAAGACAGGATGAGAAAGTTGGGGCTGTTGAGCCTGGAGAAGAGAAGGCTGCGTGGAGACCTCATAGCAGCCTTCCAGTATCTGAAGGGAGCCTATAGGGATGTTGGGGAGGGACTCTTCATTAGGGACTGTAGTGACAGGACACAGGGTAATAGGTTAAAGCTTAAACAGGGGAAGTTTAGATTGGATCTGAGGAAGAAATTCTTTACTGTGAGGGTGATGAAGCACTGGAATGGGTTGCCCAGGGAAGTTGTGAATGCTCCATCCCTGGCGGTGTTCAAGGCCAGTTTGGACAGAGCCTTGGGTGGCATGGTTTAGTGTGAGGTATCCCTGCCCATGGCAGGGGGGTCTTAAGGTCCTTTCCAACCCTAACTATTCTACGATTCTATGATTCTAACTTACAACTGATCAGATATCAAATGAATTGAGACAGGATCCCTGCATCACTCAGACACTGTACTGACAGAAATGCCAGCTATGAGGACGCAGTATGCTTCCGAATATTCAGAACTCTTGTGGAACTGCAAATGCATCATTTTAGTGTCTCTCCACAAGAAAGTTTTCAAAGAACAATGAACACCTTTGCAGCTAATGCATTTCTCCATTGCTGATATCTCTTCATCGTATTGAGTTTTTATTATCAGCTAGCTTTGTGGAAGACATTGCAGAGATGAGTTAAGGAAGATCCTTGCTCCAGTGTGTGCAACAGAATTGACATCTGCACCCCAATACGCTCTTTATACTGGTGTCTGTGATAGGTCTGACTGACCTGAGGAGAGGCTGCTTGAAAATATCAAGGTCTGTAACAGATATGGAAAAATACATTCTCCTAGGTCTTTGTGCTAGGTGAAATCTTTCCTAATATGGCAGTACAATACAGAAACAGATGCTCCAAGCTGTGGTAACTACCTCCTAATTCCAAAGGTCAAGGCTAACATAACTACCAACTCAGCTGTCATTAGCCTATCTCACTAAGAAAGAACAGTTACCTAATTAAGATAAATGACACGCAACAATGTTTACCCTGATAGGTGCCTTCAATGTGAGCGCTTATAGCTGTGAGCAGCCCCAAATTTAACTCGGATAACCCTCAGGCACTTTCTAAAACATCAACTGCTAAAACCTGATGTTTGCTGTGTGCAGGGAAAGGAGGCACGCAGCTTTCTGCAAGCTGTGACTCGTCACGGTCTCTGCATCAGCCTTCAAACTGTTCAGCCTAAGAGGCTGGAAAAACAACTGGTTCATTGTGCAACTCCCTAGAAGTGAGGTGGGGTGAAACCAGGACTCCCCTCCCCTCCCCCCTTTTGTTTCCTTACCAGTTCCTGATGATTTTCAATCACCAGGAGGGAAGCATTGTGCAAAGAGCAAAAGCTCTGACTGGAGTTCCAGCTGGCTTCACTCTCAGAGATGTAGTAACATTTTCTCTGGAAATACAGCCAATCTGATGGGCAGAGTTCCAGGGAAGGGCAGATGGGAAAATCTGAGGAACGGTTTACTGCAAAAAGACATAAACCAGTCTACCTATTTCTTACAACTGGAAAAAGGTTTCTGATGCAGCGGTTTCTGACTGCATCATCTAAAATCATCCAAGTCTAATTGTAGCATTATTACTTCTGCCCAGCAGAAAGAATTATTGCAAACTAATTATATACCCTGCCTCCTGCACCCCCATGGTTGCTGACATACCGTTGAAGTGAAGATCAGAGGCAGGTTGGTAGAAGTATCCAAGAACCTGATAGAAACATACCCTCCAAGGACTCTTCTACAACTTACATATTACTGACAACCATAGGTTTTGCAAGGGTTGCACCTGCCCACAATTTTAAACAGTCTATCACAAGACATCTATTTAAGTTTGAGATGAGGCAAGTTCTGAATAAACCTTCTGAGGCTGTGGAAACCCAAAACTCTGGTAATTTCTAAAGCTAATTATATTTTCTTTTAAATGATTTACACACTTACCAAACTGAATACACAAAATCAAAATGACAGCAGCAGCAAGGACTCCAGCAACACCTTGCCATAGCCAGATACTTGAGAACAGACCTGGAAAAAGAAACGTCAGGATTTACAACCAAAACCAAAACTGAAACCAAACCACAACCAGCTGACAGGGAGCAGAGCCCAGGATCCATGAAGTTGTTCCCCAGAAAATCCCTCTCTGTGGAGAGCCAGCTAGGAGCAGAGCTGAAGACTAGGAACTGTGTGGCATTTAGAGTGCCATCATGAAGCTAGTTAGCTAACATGAACTCTGAATTACTCTTAATTTTGATTACCTCATCCCGCCCTTAACCTAATAGTGAGGTCATTCCTGACACTCAAAAAGGAAGGAAAAAGAAAGAAGCAAGCATGGAACAAATAAATATGAACAGTAAGTCTGAGGTTGACCTGATGCCTAAATATGGCATAGATAAGAGAAATAAGACAAGTTGTCTGCTGCAGAGCCATAAACTTCCCCTGAGGAACATCCAGCCTTATCCCACAGTGATAGCTTTTCAGAGAATTCTTTTCTTCCCATCTCCCTTCCAGGAGCCAGCAGTCTGGGTTTGGAGGTGGGAAGAACTCACCAACCTGCCACTGCCGTGTCCTGCATCCAACTTTGCAAGCAACAGCAGGGGATGAGATGCCCCAGCAAGGATGCAAAGCGACGGTCCCTCGTACTGCTGCTCACTCCGCTGCCAGCACAGGGCAGCCTCCTCTCTCTGTGAAGAGCCACAGCACACAGAGGGGGTTATCTGGCCTCACGCACAGGGTGAGCCCCACGGGATGCTGGCACGGGGCTGACTCCCCGCCAGCCCCACGCACACCGCAGACCGCTCCGTGCCCGGCACCTCTGGGCCTTTCTGGGGTGGGTCTCGCAGCGTGGAGCCCGCCTGCGTCTGGGGTTCCGTCCGCCCAGGGCTGCCCCGGGTGGCCGGCGCCGCTGGACGGCTGGACCCCCGCCGGATAAGCCCCTCGGAGCCGGGCGGGCACCGGCAGGAGGGGCGTTTCCAGAGGCCCGGAGGCTCCCGGGAGGCTGCAGGGCAGCAGCCGGGCGGAGCGGGCAGTGCTCCGCGGCTGCACACCCACTTCAGGCCCTGTCGGAGCGCCCCTCTCGGCCCCCCTCTCCGGCGGGGGCTGCCGGCTGCTCGCCCTGCTGCTGCCATGGGAGCTCCAGCGGCATCCACCCCGTCCCCTCTCCCTTTTGTCCCTTCACCTTTGCGCCATCCCGTCCCCCGCGCCCGGGAGCCTCTGCCCTCGTGTCCCATGGATGCGGAGCAGCAGCCCTACCAGTGGGGAGATCACGGGGCCGGAACTGGCGGAGTGCCCTGGGTCGGGAGAGGCTGGGGCCAGCTTCTGGGATCCACTTCCTCGGCTCCGGTTCCGTATTTGTCAAGAGTACAGTACAGGCTGTTTGGCTGCTGTGTTATGCACAGTGGTTTACTTACAACAGAACTTGGATGTGCTGCATGTTCGCAGAGCCAGAGGAACACTACTCTCTTCCAGTCTCAAGTCTGTGGGAGGCCGATGAGGAGTTCAGTGATGTTTTATCCAAAACTGGCATTCATCTGTACCTGAGGAGAAAACCTTAAATAGAAAGCCATGAGGATGGAGGGTTACACTTTATGCTTTCACTGCAGTCTCCAGTTTGATTGTCAAGGATTTTTAGCAAGAGTCAGTTGCTGAAAATTGTCTCCAAGTGTTTATATTTACAGGTAATAACAAACCACATAAACTTTATACTTCCATAAATATGAACGGATTTGCAGTTTGTTTTAGTCTCTGTCTGCAGCAGATGCTCATTTAAGCAATGGATTGGGAGAGATGGACAGGCCAGCCTGCCTGGGGTGACACTTGAGAAGAAACAGGCAGAAGGGTGAAAAAGAGTCCCAAAGATACGTGTGAACAAGGCTTAAAGCACAGTGGCTTCAGGGAAGTTAGGGAACTGAAGATTCCTAGGAGAGGGAGAATGGGAGAGGGAAGAGCTGATAGGTCCAGAGAGCGAAAGCTGTAGACACTTCAAAAGGGCTTGTGAGACCCCAGCCCAGAGGGACAGAAAATGAGTGGAGTGTGTAATTAGGGCAGCGGGAGGTTCAAGACCTGTTTTCATACCGAGCAGGTTTTGCATACAAAAAGATAGTGGAATGCAAATGTATGCACAGCTGTTACTCTAAGAACAGGTTATTCAGCACTTAGTCACTCTGAAGAAGTGGTTTGCTCTCTTGCCACTCAGTCCTGCTTGCCACTGAGGTAAAAAATAACTTACTGTGGCTTATAACCACAGAGCATTCGCAGGTACTATCTGCATGCTTACTCACCCACAAATACAGAAGGTGCTTTTGACAGTTGTAGGCATTCTTCAGGCTGACCAAAAACAACAAAAAATGAGAACCTGTAACATCCTCAGTTGTGAATCATCTGGTGTTCCAAAATTACTATAGTTGTTAACCCCAGGTATGTGTAACTGACACACTCAACCTTTACTTTCCCTGATCAGTTTGGCTAAGACACCTCCAGACCAAAGAAGAGTAAGGAGCAGGCTCCCACCACCTTGGCTTGTGTGTATGTGTGCGTGTGTGTGTGTGTGTGCTGCTGCTGAATTGCAATAGACTAGTTGAGCGTTTGCATGGAGTGTTCAGGCTGGTGTTGGAGGAGGAGAGTTCATCCTCATACCCCAGCAGAATGCAGTGTACAGACTGAATGCAAGAGGGACGCGTGCCTGGCCCACAGTAGGCTGCTGGCTCTCCTTTCTTACACCTTACCAGCTTGAGGCATATGTACCTCTTCAGAGGTAAGTCTGCAAATTCCTCTGCACAGCCATCTTGCACGGACCTCACGGAGGCTGTTGGAATGCTGAGGATAGCTAATTGGGAAAGAAATGTGTTTATTCTTGCAGGCAAAAAATGTCTTCCATAAGGCACTGCAAGAGCTGTGTATTTATTTTTTTACATTCAGATTTGGTTTCGTGGCATGTTCCCACATTTTGTAAAATGAAGATTGAAAAAGAAGATAGGAACTTCTTAAAGGCAAAAGACAAAAATACCCTGCAAACTGAATTAGTGGAAAATTGCTTTTAAATATTGCCACATTGTAGGGGGAGATACAGACATGCTAAGTAAAAAGCATGGTATTTTACAAAATCAATTGTTTTCCTGACAGCCTCTGCACTACTAGAGGGACCGACTCAGAAAGTTACAGTTGGATTCTGCGGTGCCACCTCCTGCTCACTGCTACCGCAGTCTTTGATTGCCTCTTACTACCTACCAACATGCTACCCCTACCTTTTCTCAAGAACTGAATGCAAGCTGTGAACATTAAAAATAACTGTTACAGTGAGACTGTGCAAGGAGAAATCACTGCTTGTCAGAAACATAGAGGCAGAGTATCCGCATAGGAAACATCTGCGCTCTGGTCACAGCTGCGTACTGCAGGAACACCTGAGTTCGACTGCCACTGAACAGCTCCCACGCTAGTGGCAGTGTCCCTGTGATTGCAGGGAGTGGTGTGGTGGACTAATTTACACTTTTGGCTGGTTTCATCTCTTCTTGTCTTCCCCCGCCTGCCCCAGTTAGTGGAAGGACTATTAGTGAATTCCAAGTCTTTAGTCAGACCTTGAGGCATTTGTATCCCAAATGAGACATTGACTTCTGATATCTCAGGGTGCTTTGGAAACTCTTGGAAAGTCTATATATATCAGACAAGTGTTAGTTTCTTAAGGTCCCACTGAATTGGGCCAATCCATTTATTAGAAAAGGAGCTGAATGAATGCGTTTCTTCTTGTATTGTTTTTAAAGCTTGTAACTCTCGGTTGATCTATTGACAAGTACCTTTCGTGCGGCTAAAAGCACAGCTGATTTGTTATGTTTATTGTTACTGTACTTCATCAAAGCCTCCTGATCTCAATATGCCTCTGTAGCATAGAAATACTGCCAGTAAATAAGGAGGAAGATGCTGAAAGATTTGGGTTTGCTTACTATTCCTGAAGTTTATTTTTCATTAGCCTTGTGTTCAGTTGAACAAAAATACATTTCTTTCTTAATAGTTATAACATTTTTACTGTTTTAGTGCCCATAACTTTTTGAGGCGATATAGCTTCACAATCGCATTGAGAGGTTCTTGCAATTCCCAAAGTGAAATCATTAGCCTGCAAAGACAAATGCATTTGCTTATGTTTAAGTTGCAAACATTTCTTCCGTTTAACATTAAACTAATCGGATAAGTAAAAATAATATGGGAAATATCCATGTTTTAGACAGTAAAATGAAAGAAAATGATGAAGGATGAATGTAGCAGAAATAATGTTGTGGCATATGGGACATCATATGTGCTCAGTAGTTTTGAACATAAAAAGTCTCCTTCAGAAAGTGTTTAGCAGAGGTATTAGCAGATTGTATTTACTGCAGAAGTTAAGTTAGTATTTGTGAAGTACTAAGCATTTTATGAAGTGTCAGATTGAGAATACTGCATGAGACAGCTAGGTCTTCTACACCAGAAAGGCTCGGTCATTCATCTGCAGAAGTCTTGAATAGCATTATTTTGGAATAGGAAGCACAAGAGAAAGGAATCCAGCTATGTTATCGCCATGTTTGTATTTTTGGTGATGCTGTTATTCACTAGGGTTGTTATTTACTGGTTTACAGCACTTGTAGTAGAAGACATAGCCTCCATCTTCAAGAACTCAAAATCTTAATATTGAAAATTACCGGGGGGAGGATAGAAATAAATAGGGAGGGTTGGAGCAGGGAAGAAAAAGCACCACAACATTATAGTGACATGAAAACAATTAACACTACTAAGCTGAATAACCCAGATAAGAATATAAAAATAAGCATGACAGGAAATTACAGTTGAAAACTCAGATGATATAAAGAAGCTTATTTGGCTTAATCTACAGAACCTCGTGGTCTGGCCATCAGTACCGATTAGTAGCTGTACTTTCTGTAAATGTTATCTTCCAGGAAAGTGCAGAATTTGTTTTAAATACTAAGTGATTCACCATAGAGCAAACATCACGTTTAACCCTATGAAAGGCACTCACCATTTGAAGCCTTTGCAGAAACCAAAAAACGTTCAAAAAAAGTCCAATTGTAGATTTTGCCAGTTGAGTTTGGTGTCATCATGTCTCCTGTATGGGTAGCAGGTGCCAGAGTGTCTGCAGGCTGTGCATCTGCCCCAGGAAGCTCTTAGAGGCCAGAATTGAAATGAGATCATGCCGCTACATCATCACCCAGAGACCGCCATTGCTTCTACTGATAGGTCCATTGTTGACCAAAGAGGAGAAGAAAGAAGCTCGTGCAGTGTTCACCTGTGACTTTTGAATTGGTGAGTCATCCTCTTGTCAGAGCTACTTGACTGTTTCCTGTTCAGCATCCTGTGCAGTTGTCTCATGGCTGCAGCCAGTAGAGCCGAGCACCTTCCATCAAAGGCATGAATAACATTTGGACTGCTCAGGAAGATTTCTTCTTCTAATCTGTATCAGTTTAACAGGTTTTATTCCCTGCTGTTTTACCATACAGTTTTACCATTGCCTGCTGTAGTACTGAAGGTAGTGTAGCAAGAAGTACTGTCCTCCCTGGTGGACCAAAGCAAGGGAAGGATGTTATATGAGAAATCCAGTGAAAGACCTGCATGGGGTGATGGGTCTGCAGAAGACATCAGACCACCTCATGGTATGAGGAGTACATGCTAAAGAGGAAACCAAAACATCATTGATGTCTATGAGTCCTGTAATATTGTCAGCGCTATCCTTCATGTATTCTGTAAGCCTGGTTGCTCTTTTGACAGCAGATCTACATCAGCAGTGCATCATCACTGAACTGTCCATTTGGCAGCAAAGTCCTTTTCTTCTTTTGTTACATTTATCATTTAGAACCATTTTTTTTTCACTTTAACCTCAAAGAAATTCAAGACTAAAGTGTCTGCAGCCCAGATGTTTATGGTCTAGATATCAAAGGGAAAAAAGTCCTTTCTTTATCTACTGAAGTAGCTACACTTATGCACAGCCCTGAGGAGCCACCCACAAAGAAAAGTTAGGGAGAAAAACTGTAAAATACAAAGTGGTCAGAAGTCAGACATACAGCAGAGGGGTCCCTAAAGGCTATTATAGGGACAAATGTCCACTAGAGTACTTTATTTACCCTCCATTCTAGGCTTATTTGCAGGGGCATTAAGAAAAGAAGGCTAGGTGATTGAGCCTAGGTTGCTTGAGCACAGTATGTACTTTGCTACATCCCCTTTAATTAATCTTCAGAGTAGTTTGTACAAAACAGATAGGACAAGTCTAGTCTTGACAATAGTCCATAAGGAATTACCTTGCTGTATATGAGTAGAGGGTAAGAAAACAAAACTGAACCAAAACAGGAGGGTACTAGTGAGGAAGGCAGCAGTGGGCAGAGCTGAGCAGCAGTGGAATCACCAGAGACCATGACAGATTCTGGAAACTCACTGTTTCTGATCAGCAGTGTCTTTAGATGGGTGCCATCAACAATGCGCCCCTTACATTCTGCCATGGAGACTTCCAGTGAGGGCAGCTAGGGAACAGCAGTGGTCTGTCCGAAGGATGAATCCCTGACTTATCGTTTTCCAGGACAACATTTTTAGTCCACACAGAACATTTTACAAGACTGATTTCTGGCTGCCTCAAGATATTCCTTTTCTCTTCTGCATCTCAGTGACCTTCTAAACTGCAGTGGGTCGTTGGTTATTTTCAGATGGGAATTGTTGGGTATGAACAGTTACAGGAAAAGGGAAGAGATGTTCTGCAAGGGCCTGACTTACTGTGGCAGGAAAAGAAACTTGGGACAGTTGCACTGACGCTGCTGCCACTGGGCACCACAGGTTGTGCAACTTCCCAGAGCAAAATGGCTGGGTCCCAGCACCACAAATGATTGAATGTGACTGGGATGTGCAATGGTGGCTGCTGAGAGATTTGCTGAAATGCTGGCATCACTCTGCAGCACGCGGGTGTGCTATGTGGAGAAGAGCTTTTCTGTAGATTGCTTGTAAGGTATTTGAAACATCCTAGATCAGTGGGCACAAGCAGTTTGAACAGATGTGTGGTATTTGCTTGACTGATTATTATGCACACAAAGCTCGTGCAAGACTCCTTTCTTATCTACTCTACTGACATACCTATATGTTTGGTTTTTTTCAGTAGGTATTTATTGTTTAGCTCGAGTAATGCTGGATACTGCCTATACAAATATAAAATAGAGGGCTCAAAGCGCCCTCTGCAGTCCTGCCTAGGTGCAAGTAAATGCGATGCAGTTGGGTTTCTAGAACATATCCAATGCATGGAGGAAAACGTCTTCCGTATTTATGTCTCTGGTTTACTGAAAAGAAGGGGAGCTGAACACTGCCCTAGTACTAAATCCTGGTGTGTGTACATATATACATATACACATTCTTCTTGTCTCTGAATTTCTGTGTTACTGAGGCACTATACTGCTTATATAAGGAGTTCTGGGAATGTATCAAGAAATCAATTCATTAATAAACACTGACATCCATTCTTTTTATAGCAATTGTTTTAGAGGACGCCTCATTTAAAAGTCACACCAGTGACTCCTGCTGGACAAGAACACTGCTTGACCTTGGTCCTCCTCTTCAGCTGCGCTTCTCACAGGGCGTTGTGGACATCTAGCTGGGAAGTTCTGTTGCCAAATAAATGACACCAGAAGAGGGGGCAATGAAATCGCAGAGGGAAGCATTTGTTGCAGTGTTGTTAATTTTGGATGGGAAGATTTTCATTCTATCTTGCATAATTCAGTTTCACAGCTGAAACTGAATTATGCAATTTATGCAGAGGGACTTCCTTTTTCTCTGTTAGATAAGACTATGTGGGGGCAGAGGTATGTGGAAGGAAACTGCCTACTTATTTCTGTGGCAGCATGAAAACCAAGAAATGGTTGGAAATTATATCCTGGGCTAGAAGGTACATTTTGAAGCAAAGAGAGTAACTGTGATGGATGAGTTCATTTGCATGGAACTATCCCTCCACAGGAGCTAGGAGGCAGTGATTCACACAGTGCTGTGAGTAGCCTAGAGGTACCTCTTCTCTAACCCCTGACATGAGGTGAGGTCCCACACAGAAACACACACTGCAGGAAAGCAGTGGCTGTAGGTGCACAGGCACCATGCACAAATCAGGCGAAAGATGTGTGCTGGCATCAGTGGTTGGAGTTCATAAACTGAATTTGAGGTGGGGCACAGCTGAGTGGCCTGCCAACACCCTAGTGGCATGTTGTTGGGACAGTCTCAAGGGGAATATGATGAGCACTGTGGCACCTGCCTAGGGCAGAGCAATAGCTCTTCCCAAGCTCACTGGTGACACTGTGGGCAGTCACTATCTTCTCTTGGATAGAAAGGGTAAATGCCCTGAAAACATCTGCTAATATCTGAGTGTTTTTATAGATATTATTAACACTCTTCTAGGTGCTGGTGGCCAGGCTTATGTTCAGTTCCAAAGATACACACTTTCCAGGGACCTTCAACTTTATAAATGATAAGAACAGGACAGGCAATGAGGAATTGGAAAGGTTCAGGTGCTTGCTATGAAATTCTGTTGTCATTTACTTTTTTGGTAATAGCAGGCTACTGAAGCAGCCCGTTTGCACTAACAAGCATGTTCTAAACTGGAATTGCTGCCATGAACTTGCCAAGACAAGTGTTATGTACTTGCCGTGGTGGAGATGACTTTCAGGTCGTTGGCAACATACCCTGTAACCCATGCCTCTGTCCAGAACAGTATCCTGGGCCTTGAAAAGCAAGATGTTTAGCAACATGGTACCTCAGTATTGAGTCAGGCAACAGGACCCATTTTCAAAACAAATCTATAGTCAACCAGGACCAAGGAACATAGCATTCATTGCGTGTATCACATCACTCTGTCATCTACTGCCTCTGGAAAGATTGAGCAATACAATGAACTGCTGAAGACTAACCTGAGAGTGGTAAGTGCTGGGACCTGGAAACACTGGGATGTTGTCGTGGGTTCAGCAGTAGCAGTCA
Organism: Amazona ochrocephala; assembly: GCA_039720435.1. Lineage (NCBI taxonomy): Eukaryota > Metazoa > Chordata > Aves > Psittaciformes > Psittacidae > Amazona > Amazona ochrocephala. The sequence continues at coordinate 54,625,554 of CM077880.1, forward strand.
TTTTTCTCCCTCTTAGTAGCTGATGCAGTGCTGTGTTTTTGACTTTCAGCCTGGGAACAGCGCTGGTAACACCGATGTTTTTACTTGCTGCTCAGTAATGTTTACTCTGACCAAGGACTTTGTGAGTCTCATGCTCTGCCAGGGAGGAGGGGAAGCTGGGAGGAAGCAGAGACAGGACACCTGACCCAAACTAGCCAAAAAAGTATTCCATACCACAGCACGTCATGCCCAGTATATAAACTGGGGGCAGTTACCTGGAAGGGTGAGATCACTGCCCAGTCGGGCTGGGTATCGGGTGGCGGGTGGTGAGCTCTTGTATTCTCTTCCCTTGTTTTTTCCCTTGTCATTATCATTATTGGTGGTCGCAGCAGTGGTTTGTGTTATACCTTAGTTACTGGACTGTTTTTATCTCAGCCTGTGGGAGTTACATTCTTTTGATTCTCCTCCCCATCTCTCCGGGAGCAGGGGGAAGAAGTGGGGGGGGGTGGGGGGGGGGGAGTGAGCATGCGGCTACGTGGTTTCTGGGTTGATGGCTGGGCTTAAACCACGACAGATGTAAATTTAGCAAAAGCCACTTGGCTGGTTAACACCAGTGGTTCTGCTGACTTACCTGTTCATTCCCATACAAAGGCTCCACACACTGTGGGAGGAAGTAAGCTTACCGTAGTAGATGTAAGGGAACTGCCTGGGAAGACAGTGAGGGTTGCTCCTCCCTTGGGAACAGTTATATCCATTTGTGGGACTGCTTTCACTCAAGGATGTGGATGCGCTTAGAGGTTAATGTGGGAAGATGGGGAAAACAGGCGTGCACCTTAAGGAGAATTAACCTCAGGGGAAAATAAGTCAGGATTTGAGTTGTACATTATATCGAGTACTATAGCAGGAACCACCTGAACCAGCGGAGGATAAGAGCCTCCCAAGAACCGGGGCAAAGTGCAGTGATAACCCTGCCAAGACTGGTGTTAGTATCCAACAATCCAGGATGACATGCCACCCCTCTTGTTCTGAGTGACCACTGTAACAGATGGAGTCACAGACTAAATTAGCTGAACAAACTTTAATGGATATTTGGATGTATATCAGAATCAACATTTGATGGTCCCCTGTAGACTTAAGGGGATGACATCAATGTATATGTCAAAGGATAGAGTGGGTATTGATGAGGGGTTATGAGCATGATGCAAATGATAGAGAATAAGGGGTGGAGATAGTACTGGCATGGCTGGGATGGAGTTAACTTTCTTCACAGCAGCCTGTATGATGCAGAGGTTTGGATTTGTGGCTAAACCAGTGCTGATAACACTCTAATATTTGTCTGTTGCTGAACAGTGCTTGCACAGCATCAAGGCTTCCCCTTTTTCTTACTCTATGCCCTGTCTCCATCTACTACAAGTGGGCAAGAAGGTGGGAGGACACACAGCCAGCACAGCTGACCCAAATTAGTCAAAAGCTTTTTTCTTCTATATAGCATCTTACTCAGCAATAAAAGAAGGAGATGGGGGAGGATTGTTGCCTTCCAAGGTGGCTGTTGCTCAGAGACTGAAAGGGCATAAGTTTGCTTGTGGGAGGTGGTGAGTGACTGCTTTTGCATCACTTCCTTTTTTCTGTTGTCTTCACCTATAAAATTGTCTTCGTCTCAAGCCATGAATTTTCTCAGTTTTGCTTCTGTTATTGTCTCCCCTTTCTTGCTGCTCTGGGATTTCACTGGGATGTCCTGCAGGAGCTCTCTGCTATTGAAGCTGGTAATTTTTTCAGTGGCGTTGTCTCACCTCAGCATTTTCAGATGGCAGTACTGGAATACACTGCTACATGAGCAAGTTCAATGGATAAAAGACAGGCACTGTATTTGCCAAGTCCTTTAAAAAATGTTTTTTAAATGCCTCAGATTCCCACTCATTGTCCTTTCCATATACATTTATCAATGCTGATTTCTTTTTTATTAACATAACTTATGTAGAAGTATCCTTTGTCACCCAGCCATGACATTTACCTCTCAGTTGCACAGCTTGAACTTTGCAGTGCAACAGAAGGAAAGGAGAATAAGGATTTCAAGGTACGTTGTAGGCATTTGTGGTATAAATAAAAAGAATTAAACCTAATGCACTAAGATACAATGAAAGATACAGTACGAATCAAATGATCTAATAGAAAAGTGGTACACCAGTCTTACATGATGTTATTTTTATGGTCAAAAGCAAATTGTAAATTTCAAGCAGGAATCCTGAACTATTATGCATCAGCTAAAGTAACAAAATGCTGTAAGAGATATCTCTCTCAAGATGAAATTCAGTGGGAATCCTGAGTGTGACATCTGTATGGTGAAGCAGCCGGCTTATAAAAAATCTCTGCTCTGCCACTGAAAATAGGTGGCTGCTGATGGATACATCTGGGGGCAGTTTTAGAGCAAATTTATGAAATAGTCTTGAATACATCTTCAGTTGCTGCTCTTGAACCTTTATCTACACTTTCTTATTTCCGATGCTCTCCATCAACAAGATCTCGACTTACATCCTCATACAAAGTGGTTTATTGTGGGATAAATTTCTTAAGAGCTTTATCTAAAATACACTGAGACAAGAAGAAACTGTTAGAGAAACAGTCATGCACTGCACTTCTCATATCACTGAGCTTAATTATACAGATCTTCATTGTCTGTGATAGATAACAATAGAAATATGGAATCTCTACATTTCATTGCAAAAATCAGTGGAGTTTCATCTACCAAAGCCAGATCCATTTCCAGGGAACTTGGTAAACCATTAAATAGCGATGCTATTCATATTCTTACTAACCTGTAGGAATATGCTTGTCTATAGGTCACCTGTCCCTGTGGCTCCAATCACGGACTCCTGTCCAATGTGGAAGTTGAGTATGCTTTTGCAATCTAACAGGGTGGACTCAGCACAAGACAGATCTTTCAGTGTTTCTAGAATTACAGCACAGCTGGAATTGTTGCTTTCAGACTTTCAAATTGAAAAAGGAAAAAGAAAAAAAAAAGAAAGAATCATCATCCTTGTTGTCTTCTGTGTGTCTGTTTTTGAGAATGACATTGAAATTTAATGATAATTGCTCTACTAGTTATGGATGTTAAATCCTCCTGAGACCTTTAACTTTGCCATAATTTTAATACAGATACCTGCTTTTCAAAACCCACAGTCTTCTCTGGAATACACAAAACCATGGTAAATTATTTCTGAGTAGCCAGTTTCTATGAGGTGTTTCTCATTTCCTCTGGTTATTTGCCATGGACAAGATTATTTCCAACTGACAAGCTTATTCTAATGAGTTTTTCCCTTACTCCCCCTCAGTGATACCCTGTTCATCTAAGAAAGCTGTGAGGAAGTAGCATGTCAAGGTGTTTTCCATTCATATGCTGGAAGAATGGCATTATTAACCATCTGTTAATTTATCCATCAACATGGCCATTGGTGAATGGGGACAGCGAGGAGTATTGCTGTCTGAGAGACATCAAAATGTGCTTTCAAATCAGAACGAGAGAATTTTTCCTGTATGATTCCATTTTCACTACCCTTGGCCGCAATGTTCTGATTATAAATTCTTTGATTAAGCAAAAAACTTTATTTTTCCGCCAGTGAGAAAGCATGATGTCCCTGCTGTTTCATCAAGGAATTCGCAGATCTTTCTCCATCTAGCAAATGGAGAGAGCCATGAATGGTGCCGTTTGAAGCAGGAATGATTCTTCCTCAATGGAGACAGTGAGAGTGATAATCCTCAGACTCACAAAAACCTCAAGGTCCCAGGAGCTGTTGAGGCACAGTGGAAGGGCTTTGGTAATATTCACCATTTGCTGGTCACATCTCTGCTCTACTAATACCACCTATTTCCACTGTTGGATCTAACTTCTCTGTGCAGGAAGAGCCTTCATAAATAATTTTCTCCTTTGATCATTATCCAAGAAAAAAAGGATAACCCAAATGTATTGTCATTCTGTGTAGGTCACTCTCATACTTCTCACCAGCTTCTTCACAGATAACTGTTTTTTGATTTGATTATTTTCTGTCCATTTGAGCTAGCACCTCCCGTATGAAGATAGGCTGAGAAAGTTGGGGCTGTTCAGCCTGGAGAAGAGAAGGCTGCATGGAGACCTCATAGCAGCTTTCCAGTATCTGAAGGGGGCCTATAGGGATGCTGGGGAGGGACTCTTCATTAGGGACTGTGGTGAGAGAACAAGGGGTAACGGGTTCAAACTTAAACAGGGAAAGTTTAGATTGGATATGAGGAAGAAATTCTTTACTGTAAGGGTGGTGAGGCCCTGGAATGGGTTGCCCAGGGAAGTTGTGAATGCTTCTTCATCCCTGGCGGCGTTCAAGGTGGGGTTGGACATAGCCTTGGATGGCATGGTTTAGTGGGAGGTGTCCCTGCCCATGGCAGGGGGGTTGGAACTCGATGATCTTGAGGTCATTTCCAACTCCAACTATTCTATGATTCTATGATTCTATGATTCTATTATTGTGATTGTGGTTTTCAGGCTTTGGTGGTTTCTAATGCTCTTCATCCTGTGCCCTTCCCCAGCAAGGCCAACTTTAAATCTAATATACTTCCCCTCACCTACACAGGACTGGTGCTGATTTTATGCACAGAGCTGTGGTATAGGTTCATTTCTGGATGTTTTGGTGAATCACATTTTAGCCCCACAGGGTTTGGTATCCAGTGTGGTTTTTAACAAAGACAGTCTTTTACAGAGTAAGGTTTATACACACACACGTTTGACTTTGTCCTGTCAATCATATCTATGACACATGGCAATGAGTGTGGTTACACTTTTCTACAAGATCCAAAATATATATATATGTGCTAACTTTCACTTGTGGCTGCAGGGAAGACTAGTGCATGGCAAGGCTTTGAAGTGTCTCCTTGTTCATAAGCAGTTCTCTGAATGTATGGGTGCATATGCATGTGTCTGTAAGAGACAGGATCTGTCTGTGATCACACCTATCCCTAAGTCTGGACTCATATCATGTAACAGTGGCTGCCTGAAACTTGGGCATCTGGTGTAAGAAAGTTACTGAGGCTCCTAAAGTGTGAAAATGCCCTTCTAGAGGGGAACCCGTCCAGTTGTAGATACACATCTTAGGAAAGAATGTGCTATGCTTGGCAAGGTGTTTAGAGGGATCCTGTAAGAGTCCCTTTGACTAGATATTTAGACAGCTAGAGATAAATGACACAAATACCATCTGGCATTCCTACGTAAAGCTGGGGATCACATTGCTGCTTGGATCTCTTCTTTTCAGTACTCCTTCTGGCTTTCTGAAATATCTGCATCTTTTTCGCACATATTTTGTGTTGATAAGGATCCACTGCAAGGTGCAGTTTCTACTTTGCGATGTCCAATGACAGCGCAGAAATAGTCAGTAAAGTCTCCTCCTATACAAAACCTGAACAGGGAGAGAAAGTCAGATTTAGTTTCATTCCTGACCTAGCTGGATGCAATGTAGTCCTGTCACTTCCATGAAAGGCAGAGTGGCACCTGGCCTTGCTGCTAAGCTATATTATTGTCAGTGGGATTAGAGGCTGCCTTGCTGGAGTATCACTCCCATTCCTCAGTTTTCTTCCCCAGACTCCAACAAAAGTATATGGGCTATACTTTCCCATCTAGAGACCTTCCCCTTCTTTGGTAGCCTCCATTCAGTGGTGCTGACATTACAGTTCCTTGCCCCTTCTTTCTCCCCTGAATTCAATCTAATCAGATTCCTCCTTAGCAGAACTACAGCTGTGTTCTCTCTTGTCATCCTGATGTGACATGCCTGTGTACCCACATGACTTACAGGCTTCATTAGACTTGTCACAGGGGCGTGCTGAAGTACCTGAATCAAAAGGACTCAGGTTGCTGCGGATTACAGTCCCTGACCTCGTTTGTACTCCCTGTTGTTTGGTCTGGGGTTTGTTTGGAGTTTTTTTGTGTTGGTTTGGTTTTTTTATGTGTTTTTGTGTTTTACTTTTTCCAGACATTGCATCACAGTGACTTGCTGAAAAAGGCTTACATGTCTGAGCTAAGTTCCATGTTGTTAATCCACTTCCACTTCCTCTCACTGTGAGAGTATGTGAGACCAAGTAAGTAGTAACTATTTCGAGATCGTTTAGAAAGAAAATTCTAGAAAGGAAACAAAGAATAATAATGCATTAAAATTATGTTGTCTTCACCAGAGGTACGGAGAAAGCTTAGTGCTAAATAACCAACACTGCAAGTACACCATGCATCCAGCCACACATCTCTTTGCACAGCCTTAGGTGCTGAATTTTTCCAATTTATTTAATCTCATTTTTCTTCCTAGGGCTTCTTAGGAATAGAATAAAAAGAATAATACACCTGTGATACCATTAAAACTATATGCTATAGTTAGCCATGTATGACCTGATACCTGGAGACACCTTTTCTATTCTGATTCTGGTGGGAAAGCCTTTTCAGTTTTTGTCAAAAAAATTACTCTCACAAGTAAGTGTCTGCTTGTATGTCTTGCTTTGTGTGCTAAGTCTCTTTAAAGCATAAGTCATCTAGGCAGAGAGTTTAGTCCGTCCCATGGGAGCATGCTTGCAGAGAGAAGCTCCCAGGTGCAAGACTTGAACCACCAGGATGCATCTTACTGTGAAGGTGTTTGCTGCCGTGTAGGGGTGCTTGGTGTATACGGCTAGCAGTGGATTATAGATCTGCAAAGGCATCTAACATGAGAAGGCAGACATCTAACATGAGAATACACAAGTGTAACCCATTAGCCCTTTGGCATACAGGTCAAGCCCCATGAATTTCGATCTCACCAGTTCGTCCTTGTTGTCAATGATGACCAGGTCAGCCTTCATGTCAGTACATTCTTTACGGGAGTCATTCCAATTGGCTTCATCCTGCCTTTGAGAAAAGAAGTAGCATTTTCCCCCATTTTTTTCCCAGTGTTTGGGGCAGCCTGAAGGAGGGAAGAACAGCTGTGGAAAAAATCCATGCTCACACTAACAACAGGATCCCACCAGAAAAGAAAAGTGAGAGAGTGAGTTACAGCCAGAGAAGTACCTGTGTGGTTCTCCTTTTGATTTTCACCATACCGCATGGGGTCCATGCCATTCTCTGTAGTTAATTCCAGTCCTAGGCATAAGTCAGAGAAGCAGAATCACAGATAACGTTATCCAGCCTTTAAAATATTTGCTGAGGAGATAAAGAGAAATGGCTAGGTCAGAAAGCAGCTTTAAGTTTTCAAAAGTCTTATTTGCCTGCTGCAAAATATGTCAACAGTGATGCTACTGAAAGAAAACATTTCTCTCCATTGCCAGGCCGGGCACCAGGAGGAACAGAGAATGAGACCTGGAAAGGGTGATATCATTCAGGGAGACAGGTACTGCTTGGTATGTTTTTGTTGGTTATCCAGTAGCTCCTAAACAGCAAAAAGGGATTGCACTTAGTTAAAATGCTAAGAATGGAGAGGTACTTGAGAAGCAGTACGTGCACATTGATCCATCATGCTCACTACAATGCTGGGATACCAAAGGAATTGTTATATTTTTGCCTATTCACCTAGCCGTGGGCTTCTCTGTACTAGCATGAGAGAGTAATCAGTTCTTACCTCTGAAAAAGTAATGCAGTGCTGACCAAGCACTACTTTTAAAGAACACGAAAACATGAAAAGTCTCTGGCCTTGAGAGCTTATCCTATGAGTGTACATGATAAGGTTGTTTGTTCCTGAGATGTCAAATTCTTTGTTTGTTTGTTCTTCTGAACAAAATCTGGACACATACCATCCCCCAGCCCCCTCCACCCCCTTAAAAGACAATTGAACAGACTTCTGGAAGCTGTCTTTTGAATGGCAGAGTGTTACCTACCTGGTGCATGTGCATCTTCACAGATGATGGAGAAGGTTTTTGAGTCAGCTGGTCTGCTTGCAGTTGGATGATCTGGAAATAAGAATACAATATCTGCTTTGAATGTCTGACCATCTTGCCATACACTCTCAGGGCTCTTCTGGACCTCTTGACCACCATGGTCGCCACATACAGAATGCCTACTCCTCACCTTTTTCCTTTTCCAATGAAGGATTCCAAGGACCACCAGAGACTCCAAACTGAGCAGTGATATATATGAGTCTCAATGTTAGCACAAAGGAATAATCAGCTCCTTTAGTAAGCTTAGCCAGACAGTGGGTGACAACAGGAAGGAAGGAAGTATGAAATAACAGCATTATTTGGGGAAATGACTTCATTTGTTTTCCCAGAAAACAGTCACTGGACCAGATTCCTCTGTTCTCTAATTTTGCTCAGGTTTCCTAGCATCTGATCAGACCTAGGTTTTTCTATTGTTGTCTCTTTCTTTATATTATTAACTCCAATAAGTTGCAGTTTAAATAATACCCGACAGAGCCTGCGTGCTTTTCTTTTTTCTTTCTAAGTGGGATAGTAGCAAGCTGGCATCTCCTGGTGCAAAACAGTTGTTGAAATACTCTTTCATAAATTGCTGGAGTATGAATTGTGTGAGCTACTATGGTCTTCAAAAACGCATTGCTTAGGAAGACCTACATTTCTTAATCTACATTTTTTTCCTAATAGCAAGCAAGAACCAGACTTTCGAAGTTGTGAGAGGAAAAGCTTCACTGTAGCACCTGAAACCAAATGCTGACAATGTATAATACTGGTTTTACATTTACAATTCAAAGATCAAAGTTGATCAGTAAAAGTCTAATTTTGCGGAGACTAACTTGCATGATTTGCCCTAATCCTTTTAGGGATTAACTTCAAATGTATTGCCGTAGGAGTAGTTGGGTCTTAGATATCACTATTTAATAAAAACAACAAAACCAAAACTGAACAAAAAACCCAAGGAAAAATGTATGTCTGAACATTAGAAAACAAAGGTTCTTAAAGCTCTGGTATATAGAATTACATCCAAAACTGTATACAGAGATACCCACAATAAAGTATGCATTATATTTTACGAAGTATTAACACTGATTGTAATAATGAATTTAAAGCTGAGGATTGAGAAATTGAAGACACAATCACATGTTTGGAAGAGGGGGAAATCAGAATTTGTTTTTCAGTAAAAGTTCTCAAAAACATTATATGAACCAATGTCAGGACCATTTTATCTTAGAAGATGAAGAAGCTGGGTTTTGCATATTGCCTGATCCTGTGGGTGAAAACTTAAAGTACTGCTTGTAAAGGTGACCTGAAGTCCTTAGCATGTAATAGTACCAAACATTGGTACTAAAACTACCTAACATGATTCAAAACCATTAATTTATATGAAAAAATCAAAATGAATGTATAGGGATATGCATTGCAAAAAATAACACCACCACACTGATTCTCCTACTGAATGGAAATCAATTCAAAACACGTAAGTGGTAGATTGAGATTGTCCCTGGAATGTTGTCAACTTTAACTCTGAAATCTGCTATATCAGACAGCACCATTATTGAAAATGGTTCAAAGGCACGAAAAGCTAACAAAGCAACAATGTGTTATTTTCTAATAGGGGCAACTTAATACTGAACTTTGTCAGTGTAACCCAATTTGTCCATACACTAATTGAGAACATTTAGGCTTTCTTTGCTTTTTACTGAACCCCTAGAGCAATAAGGAAAAATAGACCAGAAGAATAGGCTTGAAAGTGTACATTTTTCATGCATATATGCATTTATATGCGTATATCTTCAGGCTGGATATCAGCTCCTGGTTTCAGAAAAGAGCAAAATTTAAGTCATGAAGGAGCATTTCAAAGTCAGACCTATCTGTTATTGGAATACCAGCTCATGAACTGCAGGGCTAATTTTTTGCTTACCAGCAGATAACTTTTCTTTCAAGAAAAAATGAAAGAATATGATACTACTATAAAAATCATAAAAATTTCTGATCATGTTCCACCGAGTAAGATTGTTGTCATTTTCATGAACAGAAATGAAAAATTCCTTCTGGCCTGCAGAGCTCTTGTAAGATGGAGCAATATCAAGAGGTGACAGTTTAGTTCATTTGAACAAGCTGTTCATCAATAATGGTATATTTGGCAAAACAAAACCATATGGAAAACTCATCTAAAATAAAAACTTGGAAATAAACCACTCAACATGGCAACAGTTTTTATTTGGAGTACAAGTGAAAAACTATATGCTACTGAAATTAAAAACTAATTTGCTTTAGTTTCTCAAGTTTTATCTAGATCTCAAGTTTCTTAGGATTACTTTTTTCAGTTCACTGGGGCCATACTGAACCCAACAAAGTAACTGTAACTGAAGCCATACCTGAATCAGAGTCTAGTGGCTCTTCATTCAACTCCTGATTAAAAGCCTTATTAAATGGTGGTAATTTCACCTTGTAATATTGTTGGGATTTTTTTTCTATATAATTTTGCCCTTGCTATTTTACATTTTGTAAAGGTCAGAGCACTATCAGACATCTCTTCTTTACTTTTTGCCTTGAAAAACAGCTATCCCCCAACCCTATTTTTAAAGTTCCATGAAGAAAAGGCTTTGTCATGTCTTCACAAAGAGTTTCTCCGTGTGCATCCAGAGTAGCTGGTAAACTCTGGGACTTGAATGTGATTGACTGTGGAAATCTCTTAAGCTTGCTTAACTATTAAAGGATGAAAAGAAACAAGCAACCACATCTGAAATTTAAAAACGTTTCCTGGAAAATATTCAAAGGAATGTACCATGTGGCTCTACTAAAATTTGTTGGTGTTTTGACTTTTTTCCTCTCTCATGGAGATAAGAATGCTTTCTTTCTAAAAAAAAAAAACAATTTTTTATGTAGTTCAAAGATAGTTGTGAACTCAGTGATATATATGCAGAGAGACCTAGCACTAAGCTTTTATTAGAGTAAGATGCAAATAAATTATTTTAAGTTGTGACTTAGCTACGTCTTTCAAATAAGTGAGCTTTCATTCATATTTATTTAAAGATTTTTGGTGTTATGGATGTGATAGTGATGTTACAAAGTCGTCACCTTGAAATATTCTCACAAATAGCAATGATAATACTAATAGGCATTATCTAATCTCGACTTGTTTCTTCAAAACATTTGAATAATAAATAATAAATGATTTACTGTATGAACATCATCAAGTTTTTTAATTGGGTTTTGGCTTTTTTTCTTTTGGAATTTTAAACTTCCAAACCACTCGACTCTTTATGGATTTCCTCTTACAGCCATGGTTCGCTAAAAACTACTGCCTTGTACCTTCAGCCTTCTGTTGCTGCTGGCTTTGGATGGCATTACTCAGATGTCAGTCGTTGGGTGAAGGTCACAAATTAATTACAGTTATTACATTTTTAACAGGACTTACACATGAGTATCAGACACACTGCTAAGACCAATAGGAGGATTATCACAGCAACCAATACAGCAACACGTGTTCTGGAGCAACAGCTTTTACCTAGAGATAGACAGAAAAAAATAAAGATTAGGGGAACAACTGGAAAAGGAACCTTTTGTCTTCATTCAAAGATGCCATTTCCAGGCTCACAGTGAGAGAACTCTTAAGTTAGACAAAGCCCTTCGATGCTGTCCCTTCAGGTGTTTGTTCTTCTTGTGATAGTTACACTGTGGACGCATATTTTTCCATCACAGACATTCAAACTGAACCCTTCTGCTATTGCTTACAATACTTTGATATATTCTGCTGTGCTCGATACTGGAGCTAAGTGCTTACTGGGATCCTTATCTGCCCTCTCAAAATACTATGAAAGCAAAGCCCAATCTAACTACCAGACAAAGGTCCTGCCATGTTATACTCCTCAACAAAGCAATATTTTCAGAGAAGTGAACTGTCTCCTCTTTGTTTTTACTGTTTATGGACTTTTGTTTAGGATTTAGTTCAAGAGGGTCCCTGCTATACTCATTAGTCTCCCAACTCAGTGGATACTGGCCGGGTGTTCTAGACCACAAGGAGGTCCAAGAGAAGACAGATAATTTGTTTTGTAGGCCAGTGGGCAGTAGGCTGTCTAGGAAGCGTTCAGAAGATGAGGTCATAGTAGAGAAGCTAAATTAATCCCATATAGCAGGGTTGTCTGAGTAAGAACTGGGTCTATCTTCCATTTCAGGGCAGTTCCTTGTGAGAAGCTGCATGAACTGGAAGATGTATGGCCCAAATAAAAGAATAGATCAGCTGAAATATTCCAAGAGACATTAGGTGTGAGATAGCTGGGTTGGTAAACCAATTTGTAAGCTCACTCTAAAAGCTATCTCTGCACCCAGGGAATGGAATTTAACAGATCTAATGTGCATTGAAAATAAAAAGTATATGGAAGTTCTAGAGGAGATCTGTGAACTTAGATAGGCTGTCCTGACCACACAGTCACAGAATCAGTTAGGTTGGAAGTTGTCTTTTCAGATCATCTAGTCCAAGCAATGTTAACTAGAGCAGGTTGTCCAGGACCATGCACAGTCAAGTGTCGAATATATCACAGGATGAACATTCTACAGCCTCCCATTTTAGGAATGGTGCAGAAGGCAAATGAACAAAACGCAGGATGTTTTGTCTGCCACATGGTTTTATAAAATCATGATTTGCCTCTATTTTCAATGGTGAATGCAATTCTACTACCAGTATGGGAAAAGATTCAGAGAAGGGAAGCAGTAAATGATGGTGCAGGCTAGGGTTCTGCAGTATGGAAAAGAGATAACCAAAAGAAGCTATGTCAGAGTTATATAAAATCCTGAGTGTCATTTGGACCTTGGATATTATATGGCTGCTTACTGTATCTTTCATGGAACATCAGCTGAAACTAATAGAAGGCAAGTTCGGAGTGAAAAAATCAGATGTTTCTTCATGTGATATTAAAAAGAACTATGGATGCCCTCATCAAAGGACGTTGTAGGAATCTGGTCTGTTGTCATGGGTTCAGCAGTAGCAGTCATTTTTCTCCTTCATAGTAGCTGGTGCAGTGCTGTGTTTTTGACTTTCGGCCTGGGAACAGCGCTGATAACACCGATGTTTATAGTTACTGCTTAGAATGTTTTGACCTGACCAAGGACTTTCTGAGTCTCATGCTCTGCCAGGGAGGAGGGGAAGCCGAAAGGAAGCAGAAACAGGATACCCGACCCAGACTGACTAAAAAGGTATTCCATATCACAGCACATCATGCCCAGGATGTAAAAAAACTGGGGGCAGGAACCCGGAAGAGTTTTTAGTTCACAGCTCGGTCGTCGGGTGGTGAGCAGTTGTATCCTCTTCCCTTGTATTTCTCTTGTCATTATTATTATTGGTGGTAGCAGCAGTGATTTATGTTATACCTCAGTTACTGGACTGTTCTTATCTCAGCCCAGGGGATTTACATTCTTTTGATTCTTCTCCTCATCCCCATCCCCCCCCTCCCCCCCGAGTGGGGGGGAAGAAAGAGGGGGGAGTGAGTGAGCGGGCTGCGTGATTTACAGCTTAAACCACGACATCTGTATATAAAACCAAGGGGAGATTGGGCAAGTTTGTAGAAGAGATACCCACTGAAGGTACATAAACAGAAATACACCTGCCTTGGGAAGTCCCTGAGTAGAGAAAGTATTACAGGAAGGTATTGTCTATGCCCACCCTCTTCTTACTCACCTCTAGTTGTTCACGTATACCTGCTGTGGTTTGTTGGTCTGGCTCAGAATTTCCTTGTGTTCCTATACCAGTGAACCCATAAGAGTTTCATTGCATATAACACAACACATGAACAGCCCCCTGCTCTGGCTATGTAAAGCAGACAACTGTTTCTTCCTGTCTCCCATGAGGTTTCATATCACTGCCTTTTTGGAAAATAAGGACCAATATCCTCTCTTCTCAGAGTGTAAATTCATATAAACTTAGTAGACAGCTAAAAACTCACCAGATGATGTGTAGCTAACTGCAGTGCTTCTGTCTGGGGACTGTGCTTTCACTTCTGCATATGTAGAATCTAAAACCAGGCAAAAATAACAGAGAAAACCAGGAAACAAATGGAACAAAAATGACTGAAGTTATGAGAAATGCTATACACATCACAGCAACTGATTTATGTGACTGTGTTTGACTATGCTTAAATAATATTTTTCTTCATTGCATTCACAGCTAAGAGGACTTGCTGTAGGCAGAAACAGATCTGATTTATCTTCAGTGCAAACAGCAACAGAGGAGACATGGGTACCTGCACAGAAGAAAAATGTGTAAAGTTGACTGTTTGTCTTATTCACATCCATATGTACCTGGTGAGATTGGCTATAACATCAAAGCAAACCTGGAAGCTGCACATCATGCTAAATTTCAGGGGGTTAATGATAAGATGGTGTGAAAAGAGAAAACTGTTCTAACATCTGCAGATAAAAAATACAAATAGAAACTACTGTTTGTGTCAAAGAGATGGTGAAGTTAAAAATGAAGAAAAAAATAAGATGAAACACAAAGTCTATGAAGTCTGTTATTTTAGGATGTAATTTTATGCAGATGTAGCAAAGCCAATGCAAGATTTTATGCAATAATTCTTAGCCCATTAAAGCAAAATAAGTTTTACATTAGAATTTTGCAAAGTCATTTATACTAAATCAAACTAAATCTACCCATGAAACATTTTATGCTTCATTAATTAAACACATAGTTTATAGGGACAAAGCCAGTAGAAAAAAAGAAACCCTGGAGCAATGCCTCCCATGCTCAGCTAGCAGGAACAAGCTGTGCACGAGACTGCTTCAAACAACAGAAACGTTAGGCATTCAATCTCCTGATCAGTTTGCTGCAGGAATCACTCTGCTGCCTGAGAAAACACCTGGTTCAGGACCAGGCATTCAACTGTGGAATAATCTCCCAGACTGATAGAAACTACTCTTAATATCACATAAGAAACTCTCCCTCATGTGTGTATGTTAACAAATAAAAATTAGACCTTATAACAATCCCCTTTTTCTGGGTAAAAGACCTTGATGGACACCCCACCTGTGCATTTTTCACAGCACTGGCCCTCACATTTTCTTCATCCTCTTTGAGGCTTTTGTGTTCCACAAAAGGCTGAAGAATATAACGAAAGCTCAGTTCAGACCAATTTACATACCTTGGACGTCAGTGACCTTCTGTAGTTTGGGCCTGGTTGGTTCAGTCAAGTTCAAGTCAGCATAAACGAGTTTTTCTGACATTCTTGTTCCCCCTTAACTTTCTTCCCTGTTGCTGCTGATTTTAAAATGGTGCTCTGAACTGAGGATGACTGGTAGCCTTCTCCCTCATCTAACTTTCAGGAAGTAGTTCTTTCCGGTTTTAGTCATGCAGAAATCAGTGATAGCAAGAAAGCCGACTTCTAACTGATCTTTTTATAGCATCTTGTTAAATGTAAGGTTGTGGATTGATGTGGTGATCTTTGTTGGCAAGTGCTTCTGGCTTTGGTAGTATTAGTGTCCAGAAGACAGTGCTTTCAAAAGCAGACATCTGAAAGCATGGTACATTTGCCCCTGATCCGTAGAGAAATGTACTCAGTGCTGCTGAAACAGGACCCTGCCACACTTTGGGGCTCTTCATTTGTCTGCAGCTCTTTTAAACCAGAAGCAAGCTGACTTGCTGTGGCCTGAGGAATGTGGCGTTTGTGCAGCTCAGGAACAGGTTCTCCTCCTCTGTGGGTAGCTTCTGATGGCAAAGGGGAATTCATAAAATGGGATTGGTCCAGCCTGTTTCAGGAAAGACAAAGGGTGCTTAACATGCAAAGAGAGCAACTAGAATAGGTTAGTCTAGAGAACACAAGCCATAGGCTTTCCAGGTTTTTAATTCCCACATGACTAATGTTTCATAGAGCAGGAGAGAGTAGCTATATGGACATTGTGCTGCGAATCATTGTTGGAGGAAATATCCTAGCTCGTAGCATCATTTGAAAATGCCAGATTTAGTTTTTGTGCTGATGGCAGATGTAATTGGCCAGGAAAAGCCTCATCCCCCAGCCTGTTTTGCTGGTTGACAGCAGGATCAATAGGGAGTCAGCAGTGTGCCTTGGCAGCCAAGAGGGCAAACTGCATCCTGGGGTGCATCAAAACACAGTAGAACCAGCCAGCCAAAAGAAGTGATCATCTTGCTGTTTCAGCATTGGTACAGCCTCACCTTGACTGATGTGTGCAGCTTTGTGCCTGTTGAGGTTTAACCCCAGCTGGCAACTAAGGTCCTCGCAGTTGGTGTTCACTCCCCTCCAGTGGGGTGGAGGGGAGAACTGGAAATGTGAAAGTAAGAAAACTCATGGGTTGAGGCAAAGACAGTTTAAGAGGTAAAGCAAAAGCTGCGCAATGAAGCAAAGCAAAGCAAAGCAAAGCGAAGGATTAGTTCATTAATTCCCATCACAGGCAGGTGTTCAGCCATCTTCAGGGAAGCAAGGGCTCCATCATGCATAACAGTTCCTTAGGAAGAGAAAAAAAACCTAATTCTGAATGTCTGCCACTTGCTGCTTCTTCTCCCCAGCTTTATATTGCAGAGCATGACTTCATATGGTATGGAAATCAGCTGGGGTCAGCTGTCCCAGCTGTGTCCCCTCCCAGCTTCTTGACACTTCCAGCCTGCTCACTGGTGGGTGGGGTGAGAAGCAGAAAAGGCCTCAACACTGTGTAACCACTGCTCAGCAGTGACTAAAACATCCCCATGTTATCAACACTGTTCTCAGCACAAATCGAGACATTGTCCCATACTAGCTACTATGAAGCAAAGGAACTGTATCTCAGCCAACACCAGCACAGGGCCCCATGATTTAAGAAGGATGGGAAGGTCCTGTAATGTGTCCAGAGCAACAAAGCTGGTGGAAGGGTTAGAAGGCATGTCCTGTGAGGAGCGGCCAAAGCACTCTGGGTTTGTCTGGTTTGGAGAGGAGGGAACGGCGTGACCTCATGTCTCTTTACAGCTTCCTGAGCAAGGGAAGTGGAGAGAGAGGTGCTGGTCTCATCTCCCTGTGATCCCATAGCATGAGCAGCAATCCTGTGAGCTTCCTTCTCTTACTGGTATCGAGCAGCTTTCACTCCTCTGCCAGACAGGTGGGTGTGAAGCAAGCAGGCAAAGACATGAAGGTCTGGAACCAGCATCCTATTCATCTGCAATTCAAAATGAAGTGGATCAGAGCCTGGCAGTCAGAGCATAGCACTGTGTTTTACACCTGCCCATCAAGTCAAAAACTTGGTGAAACTCATGCAACCATTATCTTAACATTGTTTTTTAAAAGCAGGTTTAAGACCATTTCCTAATGTGAGTGACTACTGATTGATAGATTGCTCTGGTTAGCCTTTCTGAACATTGCTTTTCTGGCTTTGGGTACTCTGGCGTAGATACCTCATGGTGGGTAGTGTAAGCATATCTTGGTATTAGCTGTGTATAAAACAAAGACAAGACACAGGTGAGATAGAAGTTAAACATAAAGATACATGAACTATAAGAATGAGCAGATAATAAAAACAGTAAAAGTAGAAATTGTAAGACATGATCAGTGGGCCATTAAAAGAACCATCAAAACATAAACCTTAGAAGGTTCAAAGAAAAGCTTTGAAAATGGATAAAAAGAAAAAGAAGATTAATGCAGGTCTCATAAGAGGGAACAAACCTATGGATGGGTTGCATGAGAGGGAATGTGGGATTGTGTAAAATTTAAGAGATATTCTAAGTGGATTGTGGGAATGTGAAAAAAATATTACCAGGCACTTAGGTAAGAGGTCAAAGGTAGGGAAGGAGAGAAGCAAACATGGGAAGATTGGGAGACAAAAAGGGCAGTCCAGTGTACCTAAGCTGATTGTTGGTCAGTATGTTTGTTTGACCAAACCTGATATACAATCACTGCAAGCTAGACTCTCTTATTAAACTGTATTTTTTGGGTGAGTATGCTCTCTATGCTGTGTATATGTGTGTGTTTGTGGTTTTGGGGTGGGATGATCTATTACGGAGCTTCAATGAGGGCCTTTTATACAAATATTCTTATCAGTTTCAAAGGGCTTTCAATGTAGAAAAGTGCTTTCAATATAGAAATTCTGGAAGATGCTCTGAAAGATACCAATAGGTAACATGGTTCT
The DNA here is from genome assembly GCA_039720435.1 of Amazona ochrocephala. NCBI lineage: Eukaryota > Metazoa > Chordata > Aves > Psittaciformes > Psittacidae > Amazona > Amazona ochrocephala. Next base: position 54,643,512 of record CM077880.1, read on the forward strand.
GAGCTAACTACACTCAGGCATCAGACTTGCAGCAGCATTTCTTCAGGTGTGATGTACAGAAAGACAAAGGTACTCAAAACTAGAAACAAGACAGAGCTTATCTCCACACAAGCCTGACAAATTAGCTGTCTTATCCCAGTGGCAGTGACGGACAAACAGAATGCTCCCAAATTAATACTAAAATGCTGTAAAAGACAGGCTTGTATACATGATTGAAGGAGCAAGTCTGGGGCAAGTCTGTCCTGTCCTATTTTTCCTCAGTTGTGACAAGCTTGCAAATTTACCTTGTAGATAATGGTGTTTCTGCTTGACAGTGGGATAAAGGTACAGGCATATAGGGTTTCTTCAGCTGGAACAGCAAAATGGAAAAGAAACACGCAGGGGTTACCTGAAGGTTCCCCTGGCAACTCAGTAATGTGCACAGGGAATTGCAGAAGCCAGAGGCAGCCAGTGCAAACAAAATGAGACCCAGAACAGTGGGAGCGTGAGGGAAGGAAAGAGGAAAGATGATGCTTTTACCAAAGAACTACTTGGTTTTTGGTTGCAATGAGTGAGAGGATTAAAGGGTCATGAAGATGAAACTGTATTCTGGGGAAGGGCAAACACATTTGTCAGATCCACAAGGTCTTAAATTCTTTTTCTTTTAGATTTTTGTTTGTTTGTTTGTGGGGTTTTGTGTAGGTTTTGTTTTGTTTTGTTTTGTTTCCCAAAAGGGAACTGCATTACTAATTTGCCTGTTGCAAGATGAACTGAGTGAACTGAAATCATCCATCCAGTTATTGAACACTTTTAATTGCTGCTTTTCTGGAGTCACAAGCACAGCACATGATAGCACTAATCCCACAAATATAAACATAAAAATAGCATCCCTCTTTACTATGGAATATTGCCCACACTAATCAGCTGATTCTGCTGCAGCTTGGGTGAGTGCTGACTGTGTGGGCTGGTGCTTTTTAGAGAAAGCAGTTGTTAATGCAATACCACCCTGAGTTGGTACTTTTGAACTCCATTAGACAAGAATAGCTCATGTATCATGAGGTGATGCTAACGGGGGGCTCCAGCTTTCCTGGTAAAAATCCATAAATCTGACATTGAGATGCTGCATAAGTTAATACTGGAGGCAGCACACACTGTAGTGTGTATTAAATATTCTGAGCTCTTACTCAAAGACTTGTCAAGAGCAGGTAAATGCATACCCATTGTTTCTCTTCTCTGTGACGTCGTGTAGTTCCCACAAGACTAGGATGGGAAGCAGTAAATATCTTCAGTATATTATAGATATTTTTAAACATGACTGTATGGATGAGACAATAGACCTGTATACATATATGCTGAGTTAATAATTATATTGCAATTCAGTAACACCACAGTCTGTGTTTGACACCCTAAACTTTGGTCAAGGGAACAGGCAATACCTCACAGCTTTTCCTAAGAAATAAGCCCTTTACCCACTCATAGCAAGCCTTCCATTCCCACTCTATTCGTACTCTTGCCAGCTCTATTTGCACATTTCCAAGATCAGTCATGTCCATCTTTTGAACATCATGGGCATGATCAATTTTGAAAAGAAAGGCAAAAGAAGGGTAAATTTTTAACATGCCAAGTAAAGTTCTTGTCCAGTACTTACACTGTCCAACCTCTGGTCATAGGTGAAGAATATTTTGGGATCAGTTGAGTCAGATGGGCCTTTGTACCTCATCAAGAAAAGAGACTTGGAAAATCTTTGTCCTTTAAAGTATTGGACTGTGTCTTCAGTGACAAATGTAGTAATGGGGCATGCTGCTCTCCTTACATGATGGGGCAGATCCAGGCAGACCATTAAGTATATTTGTGCTCAACAGTAGCTACTAATGGGGAATCAGTGGACTACAGTTTTGTTAGCTTTTTGCGTAAGTCGTCATAGAATTATATCATAGAATCGCAGAATGGCAATTATTTGTAAAAATTGCCCAAACCACATTAACAATATAGGAACTGCATCTGCTTGCTCTAAGTTATGCATAGATCTTTAGCACCACTGTACAGCTCCCACAGGTAGAACAGTATCCAGACACTCACTATCTGAATATTTAAACATAAAGTGGTGCAGTTGTGAAATACCTGTTGCACTCTTTTATTAAAAGATCCAATTTCAAAGATAAGTAGTCTGCAAATGAGCTATTTTGAAATAAATAAAATATTTAAAAATAAGTATACTTCATGAAAGAGGAAGGCAATAAACAGCTGGGGAAAAACACACATTTGCGAAAACAAGCCTTTTTCACAAGTTTTTCATCCATTGGATATTACTCAGATAATCATAGAATCATAGAATAGTTAGTGTTGGAAAGGACCTTAAGATCATCTAGTTCCAACCCCCCCGCCATGGGCAGGGACACCTCCCACTAAACCATGCCATCCAAGGCTCTGTCCAACCCCACCTTGAACGCCGCCAGGGATGGAGCATTTACAACTTCCCTGGGCAACCCATTCCAGGGCCTCACCACCCTTACAGTAAAGAATTTCTTCCTCATATCCAATCTAAACTTCCCCTGTTTAAGTTTGAACCCGTTACCCCTTGTCCTATCACTACAGTCCCTAATGAAGAGTCCCTCCCCAGCATCCCTACAGGCCCCCTTCAGATACTGGAAGGCTGCTATGAGGTCTCCATGCAGCCTTCTCTTCTCCAGGCTCAACAGCCCCAACTTTCTCAGCCTATCTTCATACGGGAGGTGCTCCAGTCCCCTGATCATCCTTGTGACCCTCCTCTGGACTTGTTCCAACAGTTCCATGTCCTTTTTATGTTGAGGACACCAGAACTGCACACAATACTCCAAGTGAGGTCTCACAAGAGCAGAGTAGAGGGGCAGGATCACCTCCCTCGACCTGCTGGTCACACTCCTTTTGATGCAGCCCAGGATACGGTTGGCTTTCTGGGCTGCAAGCGCACACTGCCTCCTCATGTTCATTTTTTCATCAACCAACACCCCCAAGTCCTTCTCCGCAGGGCTGCTCTGAATCTCTTCCCTGCCCAGCCTGTAGCTGTGATTGGGATTGCTCCAACCCAGGTGTAGGACCTTGCACTTGGCATGAATAACTTCATCAGGTTAACATCAGCCCACCTCACAAGCGTGTCAAGGTCCCTCCAGATGGCATTCCTTTCCTCCAACGTATCAACCGAACCACACAGCTTGGTGTCATTGGCAAACTTGCTGAGGGCGCATTCAATCCCACTGTCCTTGTCACCGACAAAGATGTTGAACAAGACCAGTCCCAACACCGATCTCTGAGGGACACCACTCGTTACTGGTCTCTAGCTGGACATTGAGCCATTGACCACAACTCATTGCGTGCGGCCAACCAGCCAGTTCTTTATCCACCTTGTGGTCCATCTGTCTAACTGATGTCTCTCCAACTTAGAGACAAGGATGTCATGTGGGACAGTGCACGAGTCCGGGTAGATGACATCAACTGCTCTACCCCTGTCCATCATCTCCGTAGCTCCATCATAGAAGGTCACCAGATTGGTCAGGCAGGATTTCCCCTTAGTAAAGCCATGCTGGCTGTCACCAACCACCTTGTTATTTTTCACGTGCTTCAGCATGCCTTCCAGGAGAATCTACTCCAAGATTTTGCCAGGCACAGAGGTGAGACTGACTGGTCTGCAGTTCGCTGGCTCATCCATTTTCCCCTTCTTGAAAATGGGGGTTATATTTCCCTTTTTCCAGTCATCGGGAACTTCACCTGACTGCCATGATTTTTCAAATATGATGGACAGTGGCTTAGCAACTTCATTTGCCAGCTCCTTCAGGACCTGCGGGTGGATTTCACCAGGTCCCACAGACTTGTATACATTCAGGTTCCTAAGATGGTCTCGAACCAGATCCTCTCCTACAGTGGGCCTAAGGTCTCCATTCTCACTGTCCCTGCATCTACCTTCTGAGACTTGGGTGGTGTGGTCAGAGCATTTGCCGGTGAAGAGTGAGGCAAAGAAGTCGTTAAGAACCTCAGCCTTCTCCAAATCCAGGGTAGCCAGTTCTCCCGATAGCTTCTGGAGAGGGCCCACGTTGTCCCTAGCCTGTCTTTTATTTGCAGTGTACCTATAGAATCCCTTCCTGTTATCCTTAACATCCCTAGCCAAGTTTAATTCTAAGTGAGCCTTAGCTTTCCTAACCTGGTCCCTAGTTTCCCAGACAACATCCCTGTATTCTTCCCAGGCCGCCTGTCCTTGCTTCCACCTTTCATAAGCCTCTTTTTTCCTTCAAATTTTCCCCAGAAGCTCCTTATCTATCCAAGGTCTCCTGGCCCTCCTGCTGAACTTCCTTCTAGTTGGGATGCATCGCTCCTGAGCTTGCAGCAGGTGATCCTTGAATATCAACCAACAGTCTTGGGCCCCCCTGCCCTCTAGGGCTGTATCCCATGGAACCTTACTGAGCAGGTTCCTGAAGAGGCCAAAGTCTGCTCTCTTGAAGTCCAGGGCAGTGAGCTTGCTGCACGCTCTTCTCACTGTCCTGAGGATCTCAAACTCAACCATCTCATGATCGCTGCAATCAAGGCTGCCCTGGAGCGTCACATTCCCAACCAGCCCTTCCCTGTTGGTGAGGACGAGGTCAAGCATGGCACCTCTCCTTGTTTCCTCCTCTATTACTTGCAGAAGGAAGTTGTCTTCCGCACAATCGAGGAACCTTCTGGATTGCTTGTGCTGGGCTGTACCATCCCTCCAACAGATATCAGGGTGGTTGGAGTCCTCCATGAGAACAAGGGCCTGCTAGCGTGAGGCTGCTCCTATCTGTCTATAGAGCTCTTCATCTACAGAGCCCTCTTGGTCAGGCGGCCTGTAACAGATCCTCACAGTAATGTCTCCCATCTCTGTTCTCCCTTTAACCCTGACCCACAAACTCTCTGTTGACTGCTCACCTGTCCCCAGACAGAGTTCCATACTCTCCAGCCTATCCCTAACATAAACAGCAACTCCCCCTCCCTGCCTACAGGGCCTGTCTTTCCTAAAGAGCCTGTACCCTTCCATTCCAACACACCAGTCATAGGAGCCATCCCACCATGTTTCTGTGATGCCTATGATATCAAACCCCTGTAGAAGTGCACATATCTCTAATTCCTCTTGTTTGTTCCCCATGCTACGGGCGTTTGTGTAGAGGCATCTGAGCCGAGATCCAATTGAAGCTGTCCCATTGGCTGGAGCAGCTGGAATATCTCTACATTGCTCTGAATGTTTATTATAGGTGCTGGCAAGTGACTGGGTGTGTTGGGATGGAATGATGCCCCTCCCCCCTCCCCCCCAACACATCTAGTTTAAAGCATCCTTGACCAGTCTGGCAAGCCTCCTACCAAAACCGCTCTTCCCCTTCTTTGTCAGACCAGCTCCACCAGCCCCCAGTAGACCTGGCCTACTAAATTGAGTCCCGTGTTCAAGGTACCCAAACCCCTGACTATAGCACCACCCTTCTAACCATTTATTAACCTGCCCAATCCTCCTAGCCTTTTTAAGATCCTTGCCTGTATCCTCGAGAATGACTTTGTTATGGTTGTAGTAAAGAGGAATATTAAAACAAAAACCAATGATGTAAGACAGAGGGTTAGAAGGAAGAATGTAAATGGAAAACCCCACTCAAACTTCACATACAGTAACTAGCATGTTTTCCCTTCAAACTGCTCCAAGGGTCCTGTGGATGTGCTTTACAGCCTACTGAGCAAACGTGGATTTTCGTGGATATTAATGTGCTTTTTTACTGGAATATCCCCAGACCCAAATAATTGGGAGATATTGTCTGACATGTAAAAGAGTTGAAAAAACCTGAAACTTCTGTGGGACCAAAATTATTTTCTAACATAAATAAAGAGTTTCAGCTACCAATGCAGAAAAACATTGAAAATGTTAAATATATCTTCTGAAACTAATGGAATGTTTAATATTTTTGAAACCAAACATTTGTATTTTTTATTTCAGGATGATCTTTTCGGGTAAATTAACTGCTTCTGTTTTACCTCAATTCACTTTTAAAAAATCATTGTTACAAAAATAAAGAATAAGTGTTTCTTCTAAATCAATTGTGTTTTTTTCCCCTATAGTCATTCACAGCCAAAAATTCCCTGTTTGTGTCACAATCACAAAAAAGATTTCTAAACTGGGTGTTTCAAGAACAGTTTTGCAACCAGCTAAAGGCCACAAGTAAGGCGAGCTACCTCACCCAGAGTTCCCCCATTTCAGATGAACTCTGACACACTGCATGCAAACCACTTTTTACAGTTGTGCAAAAAGGGAACTGGAAACATCGGAACAAAATAAAGCCACTGTGACTTACAAACACTTCATCAGCTAACTTTCTTTCTGTATCTGGATAACATTAAACTGCTTATTTCTTTTTCACGAATAAAAAACTCCAAACAACATCCTTTTCCTTTAAATTTAACACCCACAGTGGCATTTCATTCTTCTAAACTCCAGCTGTTTTAACATCAGACATCTATCCTTACTGGTTGCCTTTACAGACAATGGAAGATACAGCAAGTTCCAAGAATGTCCTATTCTATTCCTATCGGAAACATTTGAGACCATCAGGAAGAAGCAACCTTTGGAGGTGTACACATCTCCAGTTAATGCAGAGGAAACCAAGTAAACTAACCTTTGAAGAGCTTCAGTGAGGGAAACCATGGGTGTTTCACATCTGAATCCTGTCTGAACTGACCTCTGGTTTGGATGAATCAGAAGTTACACTCTCAGTAACATTTTCTAGCTTTGTGGTGGATGATTGCTTCAGCCATAACTAATTTGTTCTGGCTGTGGTTTTGACTTGCAGATGGGATCAGTTTATATACCTAAGCAAAATCATCTAGTGCCATCTGGGATACCACAGGGTATCTCAGGTAGCTGCATGGGGCTAGCAGGCATGATGCAGGACCTGCAGAAGGCCTGGCTTCTTCTGGACTGTCAGAGGCCATGCGAGCTAAGGTTTTCAAATGGCCTCAGACACTTATCTGTAGCCAGTTCAGCCCATATGTTTTCAAGCCAATATACTTGGAGCATGACCTTTTGCAAAGGAGGATGCAAAGAAAGTCTTTACAGCTTACAGAGAAGTAGATGCTGCCATTTGGGAAGACACCTGCTATCAAAATGTCATATCCAGGCGATTTTCCATGAGGGCTGAATCCAAATGCCATTCAGCCAGTTGTATGGACCTGAGGCTCAAACATCACCAGCTCCTGTTCATCACGGTCCCAGTAGAGGTAGATCCAGGAAGGTGGAGGAATGTCACAGTGGACATGCAGGCTGGCCGGAACAAAAATATGGGAGGAACAAGCAGAAGAGCATACCCTGGATTCTTGAGAACTGCCATTATCAACAGGACCACTGGAGTTTCTGGGTCTTGCCAACACCTTGGGCGGTTATTGTGCTACAAGTGGCCCAGTTTGTATGGAAGCTCATGAAGCTGGGCCTGTTGCCACAAAGGAGGAGTGCAAACCGACTGTTCTATATCCAATTTAATATGTAAGAAAGATCAACACTTTACATAATATGCCCTGGCACCCTGCCTCAGTGAAACCATACTAGGCCATGCCATATGTATCTTAAAACATTTCAATAGCTCTTTTGTACTGCAGAACCAAAAAAACCCAACAAAGCATGTACCTCCCACCCAGTACTCCTCAGGATAGGTGAATGCTGGCTCTTCTCACCAGGGAAAAAAGGCTCTTCTGACTAACTTGCCTTTGTGTTGAAATGAACCCTGACTATGCCATCCTATTGTCTAGTGTGATGATTATTGGCAAGTTTGTTGGAAATGGGCTGCTGAGTCTTACAGCTGTGGTTTATCAGAGGAAGCTGCTGTGGCACATGAAAATGGAGACTGTAGTGGAACAGTAGAATAAGAAAAATGCTTTTGCATGCACTATGTTTTGGTGAGAGTGAGTGGAAAGAGAAAAGACATCATCTGTTGCCCTGCTTAAGACCTTTCAGTATAATGATATGAAAAGCAAAGGGCCTCCGTAGGTTTCCAGCTGGTTCTGCCAGGAAGTGCCGTGTGCATTTCTTCTCCAATTTGTTCAGTTGCATAATCCACTATAGCCCAGTAACTACAGTGGCTGTAGGGATAGCCCAGGTCTGTCGGTTTTGAATAACGTGGTAGTTTATTCCTATTTACTTGCTAGGAAAGCCTAGAAAAGCCCATTTGTATTAGTCTGCTGAGACAAGTGCTTGCAGAACAGATAAATAACAGAGAAGAAGGGATATCTAATCTCATCTTCAGGGTCAAAGCTTAAACAGATCAGACTGCATACAGATTGCTTGAATCCCAGGTTATGTTGTTGAGAGTCCTGCTGTAGACAGCAAGTATATTTGTGGTTTGTTTTGTGAATTATGTTAATACAATGCCAACATTTTAAATTTCTTCTGCTTCAGAGAGTCCCAGAACACTGTTCTGGGGGAACTAGACAGGGCTGAGGGATACGGTGATGCAAAGGGCAGCACAGGGATATCAAAACTGATGGACTTCAGCCAATCTATGGAGAGAACCAAAGACAATTAATGATACAGGGGGGAGGGAAAGGGGGAAGGGAAGGGAATTTGCATGACTGCATTAGGGTGCTTTGCAGAGCTGCTGGCATGAGAAATCTTCACCATTGTTACTTCTCCATTCTTTTAAGCAGAAAACCTCTCTCTCACAAGGTGGGGGAGAGTGAGGTTAGGGGACGCAATTGAGACACTGCTCAAGACATGCGTTTCGAAGGATTACAAGGAGGGATTGTTTAGCTGTGTGACAAAGATTAGGACTGCGTGGCTTCTTTGATAGAGCAGGATGTGGTGATTGCATGCCACTGCTGAGGGGTGTGGGAGAGATATCCAGGAGCAGGAAGATACCACAGATTGACAGTGAGCAACACGCCAAAGAAGGTTATATAATTATGGGTTACCTGAGTAGAGGAAAGAAGATAAAAACTGCTTCCTTTAAAAATATAAGTGCTTATACAGGAGCCAAAAATGAAGAGAAAGAGAAGAGTCAGAACCACAGGGTGCAACGGCATTGTTGAGGGTCTGCTTCAGGCAGCAGACAGATACATTAAAAGAAGGGGAAAGCAGTGATGCTTCACTGAGTTTTCTGTTTGGGGAGTATGATGATGTACCACAAAGTCAAGAAGAAGAATGAAAATGCTGTGCCCAGTACTCTTTTGAAATGATCATGAAGGCTCCAGTGCTGAGATTTTTTGCTGGCTGCACACACATCCCTGACACACAGACAACTCCAACTTCCATGTCTCTCCAGCCCAACAACTCCCTGTTGCAGTGCAGGGTAGGAAGCATGGGATTCCTGTTACAACCAGTTGAAGCAACATGCACATTTCATGTCACAGTATTTGACCTTCTATTGAGGCTATTTAACACTTTTGTTTGCTCTTTTAGGCCAATTTTTAGCAAAATACTAAATTAAAAAAAAAAACACAGACTCTTGCTTTTGAAATGGGGAAAGAAATGCAACCTGCGCCTCAAAGACCAAAGGCTGTCAAAAGTGGATATCCAAAGGGATTTATTTAGGTTGCTTTCACGATCAGTAGCAGAGGAAGCCTAGACTAACTTAGACCAAACAACTGTATTTAAAGTGACTTATGTGACATGGAATAAATACAAAATGCAACATTTCTATACCCTTTAAATGCCTTCTCATTTGTTAGTATAAAGCTAGTCACTCATTTCAAAACACTGAGTTTTGAACTTAGTGTGAAAAACCTCTTGCTGAAGATGAGCTATGAGACTTCCAGGGAAGAATTAAATTTGAGAAAAATGCATAGATATATTGAGATCTAAACAAATACAGGTGCATCCCTATCCATGAGCTGTCACTGGAGCACTAAATCAGGAGACATGATTCAGTTGTCCACACATAGGTGTCTATATTTGAGAGGCCTTCTTGTATTTCACCTACCCTCACCTGCTGCTCCAGGAAGGCACAGTTTTCCTGCTTTACCTGTCTCATTTCTATCAGCTCTGTGTGGATATCCTCAGTCAACAGGCTGTCTAAAATAGATGTTAATGCATATATTTAGAGTTAAGATCCCCATAGTCTTGTCTGGGCTCTGGCAGTGACTGTACATTTGACTTATAGCAATTGTACTTAAGGCAGCCTCCTAGCAGGGGTGGTGAAATGCAATTATTGCAAAGTTAATTCAGATCCAGAAAGACAGCAGGGTCAGGAGTAAGTGCTATCATTTTTTTAAAGGCAATGTTTCCTTAATGAGGTTTCAAAGACAGAAGAGGTATAACAGCTTGTTCACTGAGGCTTTGTGTCTGCACAGCTTTATTTCCTAAAGATTTGTGTCTCACATACTGTAAATACCCACTGTTGCAATAGTACGGGTTCCATCAACTTCTCTTGAACACAATGACATGATTTCCCAGCACTCCTCCGTATCATGATGCCCCTTCTAGCCTTATACACCATATCAGTTACCTCTGCTGTAAAATGCCCCTCTCTTTCTATGTCCCAAATTCAAAATCGGCTTTTTTTTTTTTTTGGCCCAGCTCCTGGTCAAAGGCAGCATATCCTTATGGTGATGCAGAAACATGCATGTGCTCCCTGGGCAGCCAGTGCTCTCATGTTGCTCAGCGGGCCAGCAGAACTGACCATAACCCCATTCTCCTGCCTTTCCCTCATTCGTAACATTAATGGGCTCTCAATTCTCTGCCAACTGTAGCATACAGAAGCAAGTACTTATGAAAACAGTGTTCCTCTGCCTACCTCAGCTAATACCTGTTAATAACTTGAAGAGCTAATGGGGGAAGAGGACACTAACTGGAATACAGGCAGACCAATGTACAGAGACAGACAAGACAGCAGCCACCTCATTTTCCTGGCAAACGTGGTCAAAAAATGACACTACATTACACTTTATGGAGAAGTTCTTTCCTGTGAGGGTCGTGAGACACTGGCACAAGGTGCCCAGAGAAGTTGTGGCTGCCCCATCCCTGGCAGTGTTCAAGGCCAGGTTGGACAGGGCTTGAAGCAACCTGTTCTAGTGGAAGGTGTCCCTGCCTGGGGCAGGGGGTTGGAACTGGATGAGCTTTAATGCACCTTCCAACCCAAACCGTTCTGTGATTCTATGGTAGAAACAAATGTGATGCATGGTTTAGGCTTTTGAATTAAGTAAATTGATCACTCCATGCTCCTTTTTTCTATGAGTCCACGCCATTACCATCTGCAGGTGGCTCAAGCAGAGCAGGAGTCAAAGGATTCTTCTCAGCCTTCTTTGAAGGGTGTCATCTACAGCACATAGATGAACATGCTACCTGGATCTGATGGATCTCCTTGTTTCTGCAGAGGAATGTGAAAGCAGTGATGACATCTGAGGGATTGATCTTTCTGCTAAGTAATTTCAATTTATTCCTGTCATGTCTGAAAAAAAATCAACACATCTGAAAGAGCCCTTATTAGGAAAGATTTTGAAGACAGAAATCATTGTGGAGGCTGAAGGACCTAAAAAAAACCCCAGCAGGTCAGCAAGGAGGAGAAGACAGGAAAAACACGGCAGCCAGCTACAGTAAAATGCCATCTGTCTGTCTTCTGTGAATAGAAGGATAATCTAACTGAACTGTTGTCTCAGGTGGCTTTGTCACTTTTCCCTCAATATTGAATGCCTTGAAAATCCCATCACCATATGCCATGAGAAGTAATATGATGCTGCTCACTACAAAAAGCTATTGAAATGTATTAACTGTGAAGAAAATGTGGCTCCAGCACACAAGCCCATACACCAAATGAGGTTTAGAGCTTCATTAAGACTAAGTAATACTATCAATAGCAACCAGGTATGATCAACCCCAAATTTTGCCTCTGAGGTAAAGCAGGCAAATATACAAATGCCTAATTCTAAGACAGGTACTTTAACTTGGAGCAGTCTAAGCAGCCAAGAGAATGTACCACAACAGAGAAGAAGAATGAGCAGCAACTGAGTCAAAACAGTACAAAGTATAGTTGCAAGGGTATAAGAATATGGCTTTTTATATTATGTGATATCAGGATAAGTATTTTTGCTGTTCTTAGTCCACATTGAACCCTTGCACTTAAGCATAAATCCTTTGCTTCTTATCTTCTGTGTGACTTGTAACAAACAGATAAAGTATTTTCCAAATATCTGCAAAAACCTATCTGAATATTCCTTAAAACTGATGATGAGTTTGACTCTTTCATTCAGCTCTGATGAGGGGTGGGAATTCTCTGTGAAGTATGAGAAGGGCTTGGCCCACATTCTACAAGATGCTCACTCACCCTGGGTATTCTGTTCCGTCACCTAAATGCCACCACAAGACAGAACTCATTTCTCCCAGTACATCATTCTGGTGATGAATGGGAGCATTTTATAGTCTCTCAGTTTCAAAGGAGTCTCTCTGAAGCCAGAGATACAGACAATTCTGGCGCTGCAAGCTGTCTTGCTTGTCAGTAGCGTCTGCATCACAGTAGGGTGGTATTTGTCTGCCAAAATACCCTTATAATTCACTGCTCAATTACACTCAGTAATGGTCTACTGCACTCCTTGGGTCACTCATTTTCCAGGTGTTTCTTCATGAGTCCCAGGATTTGCCTGAAGCCAAGAGAATTCTTGTGATGCATTGTGCAGCCCATTTTCTCTGAGGTGACTGTTACAGTCAACTTTCTATTCAGTAGGAGAACACACTTGCTATAGGCCTTTTGTTGTGCTGTCACCTCTGTACCCTGTCAGATGGCTTGTTTACTCCTGTTACATTAGAACTGTGTGAGGACCATTTTCATATCCTTTGGGCTTTCCTTTTGCACAAAGACCCTGTTGAGTTTGCTGTTATGGTGACTTAACACCTACTACCACTTGTTTCTCTTTGGACTACTGCAAAATTACTGCTACAGTAACAGCTGCATTTCGCAGGACAATTTCCTCATTATTTCCTTTTAAACTGTGATACCATCCGTAAGGCATAGTAAAATGTGTCACAATGAGATGGATGCTTTACAAATGCAGCGAAAAGACAGTCCAAAGACTTAAATGTTTAAACTAATTAAACATATAAAACATAGAAGTCATACAAATCTGGGTTTTTTTCAGTTAAGTTAGATTTCCCATGGAGGACAATTTTCCTGATTCGAAACAGCTTTGCTTTAATCCATCCTGCTTGTTGCTATGAATACTGAGTGGAGTCTCTGCAGCAGTGGGCCCAGAATACCACTCTTTTTTGCTGCTGCTAAAAAGCTAAAGAACACAATTTGCATTTCTAAATGCTTCTTCTGCTAAGAAGGTGTGACAACAGTTTCCATCTAGTGCTTCACTATAAAGAAGAAGGAGATAGATGAGGAAAGTGAAGATGCTGTGTTTGAGTTATCTTCTTTTTTTTTATATAGAAGTAAATCCAGTAATCCTATCCATGAATTACTGCTAATTTATGCTGAAGTAAGTGAAAGGATTCAGATTGTTCAGTCAATGCATTCTTTCATTTAGATCTTGGAAATCTAAAATTCGATAGTCTATTATAACATCAAGAATAAGCCACTCTACACCTCTACAGTCTCCATTTTATTGCTGCTGGTTGTGAAGAATCTCCGATCACAAGGATACAGATAAGAAAAAGAAACGGTTTTCAAATTCCGTTTTGCTTGCCTGGACTATTTGAGGGTAAAATGAACATTAAATATACTTACAATGTGCACAGCCCATGTACAGACCGGTACAGCTTGTATTCCTGAGTACAAATAATACCTACAAAATATAACAGGTATGCAACTGAACTAATCATCACTTGTTCACCGTATTACTTAATTGGTGGGAAAAAAAGAGAACGCTTTGGAAGAACTGTTTCACCACTGTGTTCTACTTGATTACTGTTTACAGGCTTTTCCATTTGGGTTTCCAAGTATTTCTCTGGAAGAACATGTTTCCTTGTGTTTCGCAAATCATTTTCTATTGTGCCTGCAGAGGGCACAGTAGGAGTCAGTCTTTCAGCCAGTTCACTTTCCACTTCAGTTTCCACTCTGTCAGCCATATCTTTCCAGATATTTTCTGTAATAAGAAATAAATACAATGATAGGGTAAGACTGCAGGCTCTTAGCAGCAGATAAACACGACTGTCACAAATTCACAAAAGAAAAAACAGTTGAAAATTTTCTCTGGATCTTACAACCAGCGCTGATGCATTCTTTTGCTCTGAAAGTGAAGTGCATTATAGTGGGGTGTCAGATACCATCACTATTTTGCTGTCAGTAGGGAGATCTTTCTGTGTGAATCTTTGGGACAGCCAGTCTTGTTGCTGGCAGCTGCTATAAAATGTAAGTAATGCATTTCTACAGAAGTGAGAAAGAGTGGCTCTAACCACCACATTCCAGTGAACATCCATTATCTGCACACTGTGTACCATCACCTCACCTTACTTCAGATCTAAAGAAATACCAAACACTGATATAAATGCACTTAGTCCTCCAGGTAGCACATGCTTACGAATATTCTCTTTTTTCTTTTCCAGTGTAGAGAAAGAGACATCACTCAGCACTCTTGAATTCTGTTTTGCTCTGTATATTTTTGGTTCCTGGATCCACGCATGCTTCATTGCTTCATCAGGAGTCATGCGCAGGGCAGGTTCCCACCTTAAATCCATGGTAGACAAATAATTATTGAACTATTTATGACAGAAAGTTAATTTAAGCCAAAAGATTCAGTATTATCTTCCGAAAGTCCGCTCATGAGGATATTTCTGAAACAGGTTTTTAGCAGAAAATTAAGAAAAATCTTATGTGATCTCTTCCATCCTTCAAAACTTTTTATTTTCTCCAGCACTCTGTGCTTTGCTGGTCAACCCCTCTGCAGCATCAAACCATTTTTAATACGCAATTCAAGGTGGTAATAGGGTAGAGACCCTACTGAATATTTGTTTCATGATTTTCACATTCTGTCAATGCAAACTCCAAGAAAGGCAACATAAATGAGACATGGGATAACTCATTAAAAGATAATGTCTTCCCTAACTTAGCTGAAACTACTGTAGAGACTTCAAGTAACAAAACTCATGTGAGATCTTACTATGGAAATTAAAGGTGTTGTTTGGTTTTGGTTTATTTTTTGCAAAATCTCTACATTGACTTTATGCTTTCACAGTTTTCATTTACTCAGCTCTCACACCCCCATACTCACAAGTACCAAGTGTTTTGGACAAGGGCACTTGTGCATCACACAGAGGACAAGTGCTGTCAGCTACTGAGCCCTCATCACAAGTCACTGGGCATGTTCCTTCAGATCAGAGCCTTGCTAACTTCGGTCTCTGTAAATGTTAGGCAAGGTAGCTACTCATGATCGATTTTTCCTTTTGGAATATATGTTTGTTTTCCTTTCAGGCTAATGGGCAAATGAAAATGAACAGCATATGTGATAATCTGCAGCCTTGTTGCCATGCAATGGCTGTGAGCTTTGACATTTGTCACTATGCTGTGGTCTCACCATTGTGCAGGCTTCCTGGCTGTGACAGACAACATGCTCCCCAGTTTTACTTCAGGAGCAATGGCCTTCATTACCAGTACATACCATTCTTTCAACCCCTTTTCTGCTGTTTTTTCCAGTGCTCAAACACATTTACTTTTCCATTCTTACTGTGCTACTGTTAGTTCTAATACTTCTTTTATAAATCTCTGTATCAGTCGCAGACTGTTACATTCTGATTTGTCTCATCTCAGTGCTGTCCAGAACTGTACAGAAATAATGTAGGAAAACAAACAGATTCTTGTCATCCCAAAAGCTGAATGATTTTTTGTTTGTTTGTTTGATGGTTTCATCTGCAAAACAGTTATATACAAGTTGAACAAAACTGTCTGTGAAGTTATGGCAAACGTGAAATGAAGTTAAGCTGCTTTGGACAGACACAGATTTGTAACCAAAAAAGACAAAAGAGTTCAATTCTATTTGTCTCCAAAAGAGTTTTCTTTTCAAACCATACTTCATTCCTTTGAAAATTCAACCAATCCCAACACACAATGTTTTTAATGTGTGTCCTGGAAATACTTGTGCACAAGGGTTTTGTTTTATTGATTCACTGAAACTATTTTCTAAACGTTACGATTCAGCCAGCAAAACAAAATGGATCAGTGATTCATTCAAATCTAGCAAACTGAGAACATAAAAGCAATCTCTTTTTGAAGCAGAGAGGGTTGAATTTCTTTTTATCATGTAACCATGTGGATTTCTTTGTGAAAGTGCTACTGAACTACTAGAAAGAAACCTACAGTCAGTGCTAAAAATGACAAAAATATTAGTCTTGCATAAGACACAGGTAACACTGGAAAAGGTATGAGGCCAGCTTCTGCTACCATTACAGAGTACAAATTAGGACCCAAGCTCATCCTGAAAGCCTTAGTGCACCTGTGCAAGAGGTTAGTATTTAAGGCAACCAGACAAAAGTTTGTTCCTGCATGGTCAGTCTTTTAGTTTGATGGATGAGTAAAACCCCATTAGTAACCATCTCCTAAGCAAAAAGACCTATTAGTAAAATATCACCTCATATCAGCAGGGTCTGTGGAGTCCCACCCTGTAAAATGCTCAGTAACATGACCACCTTGGAAAATAAGCATGATCATGTTTGAGCTTCTCCCACAGCACTTCATTTATTGAAAAGTTCCATTTATTTTGTGATAACAGATGACATGCTGGTGACACCAAATCACGTCTCTCTTTCCCCACTCAAACACATAGGCACTTTGCCATTGACACTCTCACCATGAATGAGGTTCAGTTTTGGAACAAGTTGCCCAAGAGGCTGTGGATCTTCCTCCTTGGAGATACTTAGAAACTGACCAGAGAAGGTCCTGAGAAACATGTTCCAAGTTTGCTCTGCTCTGAGTGGGAGGGTGGGCTAGATGATTTCCAGAGGTCCTTTCCAAGCTAAATTATTCTGCGGTACTAGGTAAAAAGCTTCTGTATAGAGAATTTCTACCTTGTCTGAAGGCTGTTAACAGGTACATGCAATTTACATTTGACAACATACAAAAACATGCAAATCATCAATTTCCTGTGAGAAAAAAGCTGTGTACCACTTGTCATACCAGGTATTCAGTAGCAAAATCCTTGACTAAAGTCAACAGTTTATCCTGGAAATGATAGGTTCTGAGACATACTAGAGTCTTTTCACACTCTGAGCTCCAGTGACTTATGAAAGTCTATTCCAAACAACAGAATAGAAAAATACAGTTTATCAACTAATTCTTGAAATGTGAAATGCCACTGTTATCAATGAAAAATAACTACGAGAAGGAGAAAAAGGTCTTAAATCAGAATACAAGCCACAAGGTAACACCATGCTAACTGTGCAAAGTAATTCTCCACACTACCTACCATAATCAAGAGGAAGCAACTAATACCATTGATTCTGGGTTAGAGACATGGCTGAACACCTTTTTATCCCCTGCTAAGGGTGAGGCATATGGTGTACTGGAACTAAAAAGAGTCTAACCTCATCTGAGGGAATGTGCATGCAGAGCAAGATCTTTGTAAGCACGTATTCAAAGAAGCAGAACTGTTTTCATTCATATACTACAGTGTAACACCTGATTGCCATTTCCAAACCCTAGCACAGAAAATTCCATCCGGGCATTCAAGCCACCTAAGTCAGTCCCAAGTATAACTTCTGCTGGAGGAAATAGGAAGACTTTCTTCTCACAGGAGCAGGAGTTAGATTGAAGTACAAAACCAAACCTTGATCTCCATGTGCACACTGCCTTGGGACAGTGCATTACCATTATCTGTGTTATCTGAATGAACCTTTTCTGATAAAACAGAAAGGTTTAACTATAAAAGTTCTCAATGAGTAAAAAACATTGCTTTTAGAGTTTAGTGTTCAGCATCAGAAGATCTGCTTTCAGACAGGATGATGTCAGCTTTCTTCTGTACCTTAGACCAACCCCATATAGGCTTTCTGTGCAATGATTTCTCTCTGGAGTAAGCTATGAATAATACTAGCTATACAAATGCTATCATGGAAAACAAAACCAAAGCAACCAAATCAAATCAGAAAAACCAAAACACCCCACCAAAAAAAAAACCCAACAGATACACAGGTTTTAAATGCACAATAGAATGAAAGCAAAGTCAGAACTAGCCTGCTGCGTGTAAGTGAAAACTATGAACTCACCTCAGACATCCTTGCAGAAAGTCCAGGAAACCAGCATCATTGGTTTTCAGTACGGTGCTTAGATCCTTGGAGTCTGGGCATCTTTTTTTCCCCTTGCTGTTAGTTATGGATTTAGGAAAACCTTTGGAATCTTAAAAAAAAAAAAAATACATGCTCAAAAAAATATGCTATACATCCTCACCAAATATTTAAGAGTTGCGAAAACAGTGCCCATATCCATCCCACTAACTCCAGTTTTGCCCTGCTGGATTGATAGTCTGCCAGCATTGTGGCAAACAATATTGTATATATCCTACAGACTGCATCCTATGCTGTGGTTTTTCTGTTTTTGTGTGATTTCCAAACCCAAATTATGCACCAAGGAGTGAACTCAATGTGTATCAGTTCCCAAAGCTCACTGTGTTCCTTTGAGCAGTATTTTAAAGGAGTAACAGTGGAATGGACTTCTCAACCCCTTCCCTATCACCTTGGCAATGAAAGGCTCATAAAACATGAAGAGGAAAGCCACAGGTTCACTTGCAAGCTTCATGTTACCCTTTTGCTTCTCCCCAGTACCTCCCCCTGAAAAGTTTTGTTAGCTAAGAAGCAGCTAAGGTTATCTGGACCTGCTCTTTACCAGTGCTGCTACCTAGTGATTAACTAACAGGGAGGAATCCAACAAGGACAATCAGAAGCAGTTACCAAAGAATGTTCGCTTCCTTGATGCAGCCTGGATAAAATCAGCTGGTGGAAGACCCAATACCTTCAACACAGAAAATGAATTCATGAAGTTACTCCTCATGTCATTAATATACTAACAAGTATGTTAAGCACAATAAACATCAGGAGAGATGTGGTATTTCGCTCTCCATTTGAAAAGAAGTTGAATGCCACAATTTCCTGTGAAATGTCTGCAAACCATTTCCTCTTATGCCGTTTACTGTGGAAGGAGTTAAGCGATTCCCTAAAGCTGTCTGCACACAGAAAATGTAATCTTATAAAGGATAATACTGGGATCTTCACTATCACATATCTGTTAATGACAGCAGTTGTACAAGGTCACATGGATAGATGCTGTCATTTAAAAGTCTTGCACAAAACTAACATGGTAAGGATCAGAACTTGGGGCTGAGTCAATATCAGGGTGCAGTTTAGTGATTGGTATGGAGTAACTAAGTAATTTGCTTTCAGTTTTGCACCTATTCGTAGATTTGCACTGGGTAGGTGATCTGAGGTTGTAGGTGTTGCAGCACATTCCTAAACCCCTTTGGAAAGCATGAAGATGATAGTGCCTAACCCCTTGGTATGTACAGACAGTATAAGAAGGGGCAACATCCACAAACTGTGGCTTGAGAAGTGCAGGGGGACTATTAGGAAAAACATTTTCCCCGTGAGAGGAGAGCAGCACTTGAGCAAGCCACCCAGTGGGTTTCTACTCATGACTTTGAGGTTTTCAAGAACTCTAGACAAAGCTACAGCTGACTACTCAGTGCTGGTAAAAATCTCTTTCTCAGCAGGAGTCTGGGCTAAAGAGGTCTGATTCAATTGACGCATACTGGATTTCTGAGAGAGGAGGAGCCTGTTATCATTTTGATTGCTTTTTCTTCCCCTTAGATACACTTCTCTGTTCTAACTTCTCCATACAAATTCTGCCCAGATTAAAACATGTTTCCTTCAAAAGCAAAACATTGAGTGTACAAAGTGGTGTTTGGCACATGAAATGGAAATAACAGTTTTGCCTTAAAACCCATCATCTCAAAGAGCTCTTTGGCTCTGTAATAAAACTCCCTCTAAATGGCCAGCCCATAGCCAATTATATTTCATTATCTCTTGAGATTTCTTTGTTTCTGGCAATGTAGTTTATCAGGTGAATATGTAGGTCAAATGATAATCCCAAAAGTTACCTCCATGATGCAGGCAAGTTGGTCAACTTCATTTTCCCCTGGAAACAGTGGGTAGCCTGTGTAGAGCTCAGCTATAATACAGCCTAAACTCCACATATCAACAGCCATAGCATAAGGATGACCAAGAATCACTTCAGGTGAGCGATAAAACCGGCTCTGAACATAGGTGTACACTATATTAAAACAGAAAATCAGACAAGAAGCAAAATATCATAATTGGGACAGAAATGTAAATTACAGACTTCACAGAAAAGTGAAATACATGTTCAGGCATCATGAATCTCCTCTACCCATTAGATAACATTAAGGGATTGCTCACACTGGCTCTAAAAACCTCTTCTAATCCCATCCTAAAATCGATGGGTAATATACTTTCCACTATTCTATTTGGAAATTGTTCTTCAACAAATTTTGCTGAAGGAAATGATTCTACTAGCACTGATTCAGCTTACTCCATGTTAGTTTTCCTATCTGGAGGTCTTTGCCTTCCATCAGCCAACAGTTCTTCATTATGACAGGTTTGCACTGTAGGAAATACTGGTTTCACTGACATCTAAGGAGCATCTCCTACTGCCTTCTGATTTCCCTATTAATGCATTACCATCCCAGAGCAGATGTCAGAAGATCTCATTTCAAAATTAGGACTCAACATAGTGAGAGGTCTAATTCTTTTATCTCTTGTCATTCAGGCAGCTAAACACACTCACTGTGTTATTTTGTTATTTTCTTGTTCCTACCTCACTGATCATCACTTTGTATTTATGCAGTTCTTCGCATCCCACATTCCATCTTTCTGGAAGGAAAGCACTCTGAAAAGTAAGTGTTGCGTGATATGTGATTTCTCCAAATCTGTACAGTTAGAGAGTTCCATGGTGGCAATGCACCCTTGTGCATCTGACCAACTGCGCAACTGTTGTCTGATTTTTGTCATTCTTGTCACGAAGAAATTGCTGACTTTTTGCTTTCCACTCTCTAAACCTATACCACTTCGAGGGTTGTATCAATTCTCTTTTCAGCTGACAGTCTCCTCAGTCATGCTCCATCTCTCCTTTCACTTGTTTTGTGTTTCAATTTGTTAGTCTTCCCAAATATTTCAGGTTGCATCTCAGATTACCTTCTACTCAAATACGGGCAAACTTAAAATGATTACACACTCCTACAAAACTG
Source organism: Amazona ochrocephala (assembly GCA_039720435.1). Lineage (NCBI taxonomy): Eukaryota > Metazoa > Chordata > Aves > Psittaciformes > Psittacidae > Amazona > Amazona ochrocephala. The sequence continues at coordinate 54,664,677 of CM077880.1, forward strand.
GGATGCAAGTGGTCTGAATCTAGTGGTCTGAATCCCAAAATACAGGTGAAAAAGTTTGGCTCAGCTTAATATCCATCATTCATAGGAAAAATATGGGCCATTCAAGACTATTTTTGTTTTTCTAAGTTAATGAAATGCAGTGCAGATTTCTTTCTGGGGTTTTGGGTTTCATTGTTGTGTTTGTTGTTTTGATGAACAGATAATATTTGCATTCCTGATGATGATATCATTCTTGCTTTACAATATGTCTACTAATATTAAGATTTATTTTTAGGTGAATTTTTATGCATTCATTTCTCTTCTACTAATCTGATTTTTGCTACCTCCTGCACAGTCTACTTAAATCTTCGACAAAAAAACCTAACAAAACAAAATCAAATTTAGATTTTCTAGACTAAAAACATGGTTTCCATTCCTCCCATTGTATTAATCTAAAAAGTACCAATTATAACATAACCATCCCACTGAGAAAGGCTCTCTGCACCAGATAAATTCTTTGCTAAGTGAAGTATTGAGATTATGCTCATACGCCTATTAGCAAGAGCTAGTCGCTCTTGCAAAATGAAATTCTGATTTCAACAGGAGTAGAGGATCCCAAGTCATCAGGCTTGGGATGAAGAAAAAGCATGGCAATAGATTACTTTCTCCAACTAGTATTCATTCTACCACCAGTAGCTGAATAGTTCATCAGATTCTAACTAGGGGCATAGGTCACTGTATCAGCTCAATCAAAGAAGCAGTTTCCACATTATTCAAAATTAAGAAAGCTTATTAAGAGAATTACATCAACTTGACTTTTCTGCAAACCTCTTTGGTGTTCATAGCAGCTTGATCCAAAATCAATAACTTTAACTGAGCCTTGGCCTTTGTGGTATAATAGTATGTTCTCCTAAAGAGAGAAAAGAATCACAGGGAAAAAAGGGTTTTAACACCACATTAGATTAATTAACACTTTGGAAAGTAATCAATGCATAACACATCGGGCTTACACTTATCTGCATAATGAAAGCTTCAAACTAGATCTTCCTTGGGAATGTATTTAGGAACATGAGTACGCATCCAATAATGGCCAATTAGCCAAAGAGGCGAGATTTGTGGAGTTATCCAGTTTGAAGGTTAGCTAGACAGGGACTCTAGTGTATGTCATACAATCCAAGCTACTGCACTGTGCAGTGTGTGGTGTTATCAAGGCACCAGCCGGCAAGATTGCTTGCTGTGTGAGTAGAGTGAGTTCCACGAACCTCATTATTTGTTAACCTAGTAAAAGGCAAACTACATCTGGTTGTATTCTGTGCTAAATTAACCAGAACCATCCTTTCGTAACCACAGAAAGCCCCTGTCCCATGAATAAGTAGTGCTTCATGGTTTTTGCATCCACTGCTTTCAATTTTCTCCAGACTGTCTTTAGGCATACCACTCTCCATCTCACAATGGTGTGATCCCACTGAGAAATGCTCTCTGGGATCCCCAGGAAGTGAGGGATGGAAATGGTAGGGTCTTTTGGATTATTAGCTGGGTGAAGATGGGTACAATACTGTGTGCCTGCAATTCCCTACAATCCCAGCTTGAGAAGTGATTCTTAAACAGCTAGCTCAGGGATATTTGCACCAATGAGTAAACAGCCTATTAGCTCTCTTCTGCATAGTTGATTTTTATCCTCATTAAAAAATATACCCTAAATCAAGGGTTTTCTTGACTTCTTTCTGGTCGTGCAGTCTTCTCCACTTCTCAGTGGAGAGATGGCTACCTTCATCAACCGGTTTTAAAGTTATTATATGTCAAAGTTTTGAAACACTGAGCTGTTCCCAGGTTGATGCCAAATAATGAGAAAGTAGTTTCTTGGCTAATTAGTAGGCTCATTAGGAAATACTTTGTGTGACAAGAGGAAGAAGCTGCTACTATGAAAGTCCAGGCAAAGACTGACTTCCACTACCAAAGTGCTCTTGGTCCTGTTACAGGAAGAAGCATCCTTCCTCTGTCCTTCATGCTCATGGTAGAACTCTGTCTCTAATACTAGATTTCTCACAGTGCAAGGGAGCTGATTAACTGCAAAACCAGGTTCTGGGCCAGTGATTACCTAGCATGAAGTCCAGAGAAACTTCATACTCCACATTACATTGAGAAATATCACAGGAGGCAGATGGAGTAACAGATGTGAGTTTCAAACACATAAATTCACAAAACTGTACAATTGTAGAATGAGAACAAAATTCTCTTTTAGTAAACTCATTAGATGCTCAGTAATGTATTACTCTATTTAAATGCACTCATTGATCTTGCCAACCTCATTCCTTGTCAGTGGCTTCCTGAAAACAGATTTCCCATTGGGCTAATTATTTCTGAATAAGATATTTTAGTTATTTGCAAGTCTCACTTCTCACTGCAAATTGGTCTGGCAAAGATGTCGGCAAGACAATGAGTACAGACCGTATGTGACTTGAGAATTCTGAGTCAAGATACATTAAGCAAAGTGAGAGCAGAATTTCATCCTTCGCATTTTTACTTGAGAGCTGATTAATTTATTGATTTACTGGTTCATTTGCAGTTTTGTAAATAAATCAAGAGAAACATTCACGTGAAATTAAAATAGAATTAAAATACTCAGAAAACCTCCGAAAATTGAAAAATCTAAGACTGGGGATTAAGGAGAATGAAAATGTTTCACCTAGCATGAATGCTTAGCAGATATAGCAGCAGGACTTGGATCACAGATGCTCCTCCAGAAATAGGTGAGTACCCTAAGCTCTGTACCATAGAATTCCTTTGCCATCTATTAGGCTGCTTAATTTACAGTTATGTATATAAAATTAAATAGACTTAACAGGAGAACCTGAAATAGATGCCTTGTGAATATCTCCATATCTCCTTGAATTATAATGTCACTTATATTGAAATACTTAATTCCACAAGTACTTTTTTTCTTTCTCTAAGCAAAATGTTATTACCTGAATTCAATTCATATCTTCATGCATTTTGGCAACCAGCTGAACTCGTATAATAATTGCAGTGAATGAACTGAATCAATGGAAAGAATTACTTGAGTCTAGTACTAACACAGTCTGGAATAAACTATAGCTTCAGTACAAATAGCCTACTGGGTTTTAAAGATTCTTCTGAGGGTTCCCTCCCAATCAATGAAAAATAAATTGAAGCTAATGTATTCTGTGCAGAATAACAGGTTATGAAATAACTGTACTTACAGGCTTCAGATCACAGTGAATGATTCTTTCCTGGTAGAGCACTTGTAAACATCTCAGCACACACTGAGTGAAGTGTCGAATTAAAGACAAACTGAAACCTTGGAAATTGTTCTTTTTGATCAACTCATACAAATTTATTCTGCGGGGGTTGTGGGGGTGGAAGAAGACAGAAAGCAGAAAAGAGATTAGGGAACTTATTTTTAAAGGCATGATTGCTTACAATGCATCAAGAGAGTATTTAGCTTCTCTTCCTACATGAGGAAGGACTCATGCAGAAGAAAATAACTTAGCTCTTTTTCTCCTTGAGAATTCTGTTCTGCATGTAATATGCCCAAATGTCTCCCTGATCCTCCAGATCTAAAGATGTTATGTCAGTGACTTGCTTGCTTGCTAAACTCATTGCTACATTATGCAGCTGTGCTGATTTTCACTAAGAACAACTATCATTCAGGAACTGAGAGAAATCAATTTTCTTCAGTCTCCTTTTGCTCTCATTTGTCTTTGCTTTGGCAGCTTGTATAAATCCTTTTCACCTAAAGAGTCTTTAATCAGCAGTAAATCCTTCTAGATAAATACCCCTGTGAAGTCAGGTCTTGTTAGGTTTTTATGTCTCTCCTGTGACCATTGTATGTTAGCTCCTTCCAGTAGGTCATTAAATGATGTTGCAACATGGGAATGCTACCCAGGCACTCGGAGCACCAGCAGCCCTGATGACTCTCCCTAGTAGCCTGGGGTTACCCCCACCTGCTTACAGCCCAGGGCCACGTGTCAGCCCCTGCTCCACTGACACCACAGCAGGACTGGTTTCCAGCTACCCTATGAACGTTTTGCTATGAGTTTCCATAGCAGCTTTCTGAAAAGAGTGGTCTGTGTCTTCTGTGGAGGGAAAGAGTCAACTCTTGTGTCTGTGTGTCTGTGAGTGACAGACTGACATGCAGCAACACAGAGAATTTATGTCTCTTTGAGATTAAGTCTTCCATATGATAATGAATATTCAGCAAGGACTGTAACATGTGCAGCAATGGGGGCTTCAGTTTAAGGGACAAGGAACTGTGGGTAACCTCCATGATTCAAAATTGATGCCCTGATTGTAAGAGTGCTGGTGAATAAAAGGATCTTACTTCTCTAAAATTTCTCCAAAATTTCTCCTAAGATGTGTCCTGCAGCACAGGTTCATAGAAAGCAGGAAAAAGCTATATTTTAAAACTATTTAATATTATCTGTATTTATATACCCTGAGGTTTAACAGTCCTGTATTCATTATTTTACTCTTTTCCCCATAGGTCTTTCAGGGAAGAAGACTTCAATATACAGCACAAAATAATAAGGGATGGATCATATCATTATCTGTGTGAAGCCTGTGAATGGAGCCTTTTCTTGTTCACCTTTGGTGAACAAAGGCTCAGTTATGCAGTCTGTATTTAGACGGTATTCCTTTCTTGTAACATTAACAGCTGCAAATTCTTCTGAAGAAGACACAAAAATTAATGTTTGTAGGGCAGAAGATCTACAATGTTCCTTAAGATTTGTGTAAAGGAAAATATACTTCACCCCAGCAGTTCAAAGGAAATACAGAAGTGATTGCGAAAGTAGAAGTATTCTTTCATGTGGATGATATTGTGAGTGTCATCTTTGTCCTTCTTCAGGAGAGCATCAAGGATCTTCACTTCAATCAAAGCCTGGCTGTGAAATCTGAAATATCACATGACAAAGGAATGATAACAAAAATACAAATGCTATTAACACTATAATCTTTCTGTAAACTCAACATGTCAGACAATGGTTAAAAAACTACCATTCACCCATTAACTGCTGTAACTTTGATTTATTATGATTGTTTCCTTGTCAAAATATACTGGCTTTACATAACACTTAAGAGTAGTTACGTTTGACTTGTCTGAAAACATGTTCTAATGAAAAAGATTCAAAGTGGCATCCAGACTAAAATCCTAGTGCTTTCAAAGTCCAAAGGAATGCTTCTGTTTACTTGAACAAGGCCATATTTTACACCTATCACAGTAAGACAGTTCTGAAGAGCACCTTTACATTTAGTGTTGGCTGATGGTGAAAACCAAACAGCTGAAACTCTGATGCTGGTCAACAGCATCATTCCCATATTCTTCATTAACTCTGGTTCAAGCTGGACTCAACTGAAAATTTGTAACCAATCACATAATAAGAAGCGGTTGCTTAGGATCATAATGTAGAATGTTTTGTGTTAAAATGAGTGATTGGAGCATCCCAGCATATTCCTTTGGGTTTTTGAGTCTTGGGGGGAAACGTAGGCTCTCATCTCTCAGTCATGCATGGCTGGTCTGATGTAGAGGGGGTTTGATTTTGCCTTGTTCACATTATCCCAGATTGTCACTGCCTATATAACAAAGAGCTGAATATACCGGTTTAAAGTCAACAGATGTCTCACCTTTTCTTATTCCTTATTATCTTCAATGCCACTAATTCATTGGTTTTATGATCCAAGCATTTAGCCACCTGCCCAAATGACCCTTTCCCAATGACCTCCAACACTTCATATCGATATGCAATATGGTCGTGTAGAACCTTCAAAAGAAAACAAATAGTTCAGATTCAAATATTATGACAAAGATCAGGCTTTAAAGTAGTTCATGTTAAGTCTATGTTAAACAAGAGTGACAGAGAAATTACCAAGTGTATGCTTTATTAATCCACCTACCTTGCATCAATCCCAAGTTAGATGCAAAGTGGGCCTTTCTTTAGGATTCTCTTCTAAGCTTTAAAGTGATGGGTACTGATGTTTTCACTATGTGAATATTTATCTTCTAGAAGCAACATTTATCTCACATATATCACTTAAAAGTTGGCATACAGTCACTACAAATGTATCCAGCTGAAAATGAATACCATACTTTTTCCACTTACCTTTAAGTAGGAACCATGCTCATCATCATAACAATTATTATTCTGGGTTTCTGGCAAACCTTCAATCTTTTTAGCTTCCAGCCCAAGAAACCATAGCTCCGTGTAATTGAGAATTTCCTTTTGCTCATAGACTGTTAAATAGTTTCTAAAATATTTCAAGGCTTCTAAATCAGAAAACAAGAATGTAAAACCAACAATCAATAAAATGTTGGAAACCTGATGGCAAATTGCTTTCACCATGGAATATTTTACAGTACAGCATGCCACTGAGCAGGAGGCTGAGTAGGTGACTCTTAGAGGTCCCTTCCAAACAACATTTCTATGGTTCTACAATGTTGACATTTTGCACAAATTTATGTTTCTTTTTTATTTTTCTGACTTACAGTATTATGTCCAAAGCAGTCAAAGCAACAAAGCATCCATCATCTGTCAGCAAGACTTTTAAGAGAGCTTAGATAAAAATTATTTGATTCTGAGCAAAGTTATCTACCTAGGTATTTTTGAAAATCCCATGAGTTGCCTATCTGCTTCATAGCATGCATTGAAAAAAAATGATGGTTTTATTGGTTTGATTATCATATTTAAAAAATGGCAGTAAGCTTTAGTTAACCAAAGGGTTTTTTGTGATGGAAGATGTCAAGTAAGTTCAGATGCATCAGATTTGGAATCAAATGAGGCCCAAATCTGCTGTTGCCCTAGTTCTGATTCTTTCTGCCTAGAAACATTTGAGCTACCCTCACGCCTCCACTTCCATCATTTAAATCTAGATAAATAATCAGACTGTAGCATTACAAAACATGTTCTCTAGGCATGCATGTGGGTGTTTTGTTAAACACTGGCAGATCTTAATCCACTAATGCAGGGATGCTAAATCATTTCAAAGCAAAAGGCCACTACTTTTTTTAATTGTTATTCCTAGACTCCTTCTAAAAGCAGATAAACTCTGTCAGAACTTTCTAGATCTGAGAACTCCCAAAATGCGATTTAGCCCAGAGAGGTAAAATGTGTCACAGCTACAAGCAAGTGGGAAAAGCGTTTTATCATTGTAACAAAATAGTGCTGTCACCTACATGTTCTATCGTGAATCTTAGACAAATCTACATTATTTTCTATAATGCATACTTCTGTCATTTATGTATTTGTGTTAGCCTATTCATTCTCCTATTGTGCACATCCCCAAGTAGGATTTTTGGAAATCCCTGAGACCATCCATATCCCTGCCCTCCAAATAGCTTGTTCAGTATTTCAGTGACCATTTAGCATGGGGCCTTTGGTCACTGAGTGTCCTGACTACATACACTCTTTATCAATGCAGGCAGCCTGTCACCTCAGTTCTGTTATATTCTACCTGAAGCTGTCATAGGCAGTTTGACAGTGATGCTGGTGCTTTCCGGTTCTGATGGCTTTGTCTGGGCTCTAGTATCACTTTCAGGAAGACTGTCTGAAAGGTTAAACTGGGAAATATTTCCTGGAGTTCCGTTTTCCTGCCAAGCAAAAACAAACAAACAAACAAAAAGGTAACTTTTGTTTCATCTGTAATTATAGAAATACATACAAAACCAGATTCAAAAATTCTACATTCCCAAAGACAAAGCTGCAAGTTATCTATTTTGTGTTTGCTCAGTGACCTTTATGTCAATTTTGTGCTGAGACAGAACAAGCATGCTTGGGGACTAGAACACCCTATTTACCCAGAGAGCTAATTCTGCCAATAGCACTAGAAGTTATTGGACCACATAAAGAGAAATCTCTAAATAAGAGAAGGAAGTTCATCTTCCAGGTTCATTTAATACATGGGCTCTCACTTTCTGTAAGTTTTACAAATTGCTATGGTTTGATTAAGTTGCACTAACCCACATGCTAGTACAGAGAGCAGGAAAGAGAGTATAATAGACATTATCCACCTCAGATTTCTATGTGGGCACATCTGTTGGAGAGTTGTGCTAGAATTCTTGAGATTGCTTGTGCAACTCACAGGACTGAATCCACCCTGCCCATGGCAGGGGGGTTGGAACTAGATGATCTTAAGGTCCATTCTAACCTTAACCATTCAATGATTCTATGAACTGCTGGAACACCAGCCTGGGTCTGTACACATACACATGTATAACAGAAATATCAAGACTGGTATGAATGTGCGGGTTCAGAAGCACTAGAAGGAAGACATTGCAGAAGAAGGGATACACAGATGTCACCTGTACCAGCAGATGATCATGATCACAGCACACGAAGATTCTCAGGGTTTCCAGAATGGGGAAACAAAGCATGGACTGCAGAATCAAGCCACGAAGAGATGATGAAGGGCTGGAGACAAAAGAGCACCAGATAAAGAGACAGGAGACGATACTCCAGGATAATGATTTAAGGTTCGGTGTCCCAGGCCATGTGCTCCTCACTCCCTTCACTGAGGGGAAAAGACTCAGCAGAGACGATGCATCCAGTGGATCTGGCAGAAGCTACAGAGAGGGCTATGGCTTCTAGGAACATAAGATGAGGAACAAGAACTGCTGAGGAGAAACAGGATCCATTTGATGAAGTAGGGCAAGACTGTCTGCAAAGAGACAGGTTTGAATTAGGTACAGCAGGGAATAGTCATCATAACTTAAAGGCCTTGATACTGATGGGGTAGTTCAGTCACTCCAGTATTCACTGAAGGGGTAAAAGCATTTGGGGAGATTTCTGGACTGTTCTCAATGCAGGTGATTTGAGACCTGTTACTCAAACATAAGCAACAACTGGTTGAGGATGTGAAGATCAAGGAAAAAGCAGCTTTGGAGGCAGTGACCATGTGATTGTGGGGTTTAAAATCCTCAGAGAAAAGAGACAAGTGGAATTACAAGCCCTGGTCTCCAGGAAAGCACCTTTTGGTTTGTTCAGGAACCTTCTCATCATAAACCCACGGACGACTGCCCTGGAGGGCAAAGGAAATCAAGAGAGCTTGTTGCTCTTCAAAATCAATTTCCTAAAAGCGTAAGCATAGTCCATTCTATTGTTCTATGAGAAACTGAACATGAGCCAGCTTCAGTGTGCCCTCGCAGCCCAGAAACCAACCATATACTGGACTGCGTCAAAAGGAGCATGACCAGCAGATCCCACTTGAAGCACTGTGTGCAGTTCTGGTGTCCTCAACAAAAGAAGGACATGGAACTGTGGGAGCAAGTCCAGAGGATGGACTGTGACACTGACTCCCACTGTATGCTTGAAGCCCAAACATGAGATATGAACTGGATAAGTGAGTGGAAAATTGGCTGTTCAGGTTCCAAGGACTGGTTAGTGGCAATTGGATATTAGTGACGTCCCTCAGGGATCAATACTAATGCCAGAACATTTTAGTGTCTTTGTTAATGGCCTGGACAATACACTGAGTTCACCCCAAGTCTGCAGACCGTAGGTCTGGTTGAGGGACAACAGAAAGGATGCAGCTTTGCAGGAACATGGGTCTGACAACAGCCTGAATGTGAGGTAGCAGCATGCCCTTGTAGCAAAGAAGCACAAACACATCCTGGCTTCTGTTAGCAAGAGGATAGCCAGAGATCTCCCCCACTATTCAGCATTCGTGAGACCATGCTGGGAGTACTGTGTCTAGTTTGGGGTTGCCCAGCACAAGAAAGACATTGACCAACCGGAGTGAATTCCGGGGAGAGGTCACACTGATCAGGAGCCTGGAGCATATGATGTTCAAGAAAGGGCTACAGGAAATATGTTTGTTCAGCCTGCTGAAAAGGAAGCTTCACGAGTGACATTACTGCTATCCAGTCACTTGACAGGATGGTACAGGGAAAGCAAAGCCAGACTCTTCTCAGAGGGGCATGGTTCTAGGACAAGATGGGTATGTGTCTAATAGACACAAGTTACAACACAGGAAATGCTGATTAGATATTAGGAGAAATATTTTTTACCATTAAAGTAGCTCACTATTGCAACAGGTTGCCCTGAGAAACTGTCGACTCTCCAACCTTTGAGATACTCAGAACCAGGCCCTGAGGAACCTGCTCCAAGTTTGCTCTGCTTGCAGTGGGAGGCTGGGCTAGATGTCTTCCAGATGACCCTTCCAACCTAAATGCTTCCTTAATTTATTTATAATTTCTCACTCTTTGAGAAAGGCATGATGACTCACAAGACTAGGGCAGGATGGAGACACAAAAGATCAGTCTCAGTGTCAGGAGGGTACAAAAGCCATATTCGAATGACCAGCACATGGTTGCTAAGACAAGAAGAATCCAGCTGATGTGATATGGACTAACCAGTTGGAAATATCTGGGGATATATACAGCAGTGTTGGTAAGTAATCCATCTGGTTGTTTACAGTTTTTCCTTTTGTTTTCTCTTTAACTAAGGCTGGAAACAGAAACTGATGCAAATGCTGACACTACATTATTTCTCTCTTCCCACACACAAACACACTTGTGTCACTCTCTTAGCTGTACTTAGAGAGAAGCTGATTTACCAGGCAAACACAAGATTTCTAAGAGCTTTACAACTCACCTGAATAGAGGAGAGGACATTCTGCAAGCTCTTATTTGTTATCTGAGGCAGGCTGTTTTCAAGGGGGAGAGGGTTTGCAGTGTCTGCAACCAAACCATGTTTTGCTTGACCTTCCAGATGCGGGAGGGAAAAAACACCACGACTGACTTTCTGAATAGAAAGCATAAGTAAATATTACACAACGATCTAAAAAGCAATTCTCTGTAATGCAGAGGGACTTAAATCCTTGGGAAATATGTATGATTCACTTCTGACACCTAATGGCAAAGGGGAAAAGAGCACGGGCTCTCCTGCAGCTCCGCTGTACTAATGGGCAGAAGTTTGCCCAGGGAATCAGGCAGCCTGGGACATTCCAGGACATGAAAATTTCCCCACAAGGACACCTCCATTCAGCATCAAAGCAGGGACTGCTTCAGCTGGAAAATGCAGTTGGTCTTGGAAACCAAAGAGCTGTTCCAGCAGAGCTCCTTTGAGTGGGAAAAATGAAGCATATGTAGGGTAATAAACAGGAGTGAGTTCTAAATGGCAAGGCAATGTCATTAGCTACTCCCAATGGTAGAAAAGAAAGCGGGATTGGGCTGCTGCCAAACATCGGGAGTGGGGACAGTGCAGAAGGTCTTCCCTCTACTGGTTTCTCAGTATTTCCTTCTCCCTCATTTCCCATGGAGTTTGCTTTGACTAGGCCCCTTTGTTATACTGCTTGTTGGTGAGAGAAAGGCAAGTTCTGGGCAAAATTTACTGAAAAATAAAGGCTTATACTAATTTGAAAACTCCAGGATTTTTAGTCCTTCCTTCAGACTTCTATTTGTTACTTGCAAAACGTTTCTTCATTCTTTAAATTCTTTACATTCATTGTTTAAAGGCAGTCATTTAAGGATGTGGTCTTATGAATATTAGAACTTCTAATGATCTTTGATATCTAAGTGAGAGAAATCACACTTTCAGCAGCAGAGAAAACGTTTGCGGTTGACTATTTCTTTGTAAAATGTTAAAAAAAAAAAAAGTTGAAATAGATCTGAAACTGATCAACCATGAATTATCAAAGGCAGAACAAGAACTAGAGTTAAGGCTACAACACATACAAGTCTGTCACATTTTCGTCATCAGGGAAGGATAGAAACATATCTATCAAGTTTTTGACAACGACGAAGAGGTTTGATATCTGATCAAAAAGCAAAGAAACAAAGCTCTCAATCCAACCAACTTCAGTGAATAAATTTTATTTCCCAAAGCTGTGGAAAAGTCTTTAAAACCTTAGAACTTAGTCCAGTGGACTTTTCATGAAAGCTTCAAGAAACAGAAGTGACTAGACATAAGAAATGTCTCAAATGCTACTGAGCAGCCAGCAAAACCAAAATACTCACAGGCATTAGGGATAGGAAATCATACAGCTATAGGGGAAAAGGAAGAGACCAGGGAATAAAGGATTTACCTCTGCTCAGATTCATTTATTATAGGGGTCCCCTAGAAAACAAGCCTTCAGATACTTTTAAAGTCAGCTGGACAGTCACATACCTGATGGAAGACTCTGTTTGATCCCAGATGATCTCTCTCTTGAACAGTCAGCTGAGACTGAGAAAATGCATCCACATGGGAAGACTGCAAACATGAAATGATGATTTAATAAAAATGATTGTGTAAAATAAAAATAATCCTGAAATCCCAGTATGGGTTTTATGTTCCTTTTCTTTATGGCAATGTCTGCGCCAACACAGCGTATGAGAGAGGACCACAAAAGCTACAGAAAACAGGCTATGCTCTAGCAATTCCTCTCCCAGTTGAACAGCTGTTTTGTGGGCAGGTGCAGAGACAGCTTGCTTTGCCCATTTTGCCTCTCTGCATGCTTCATATGCCCATGTGGCCAGTGGAGGGGAAGGGGGGGACTTTTGCCATCTCTAAATATGTGCTCAAAAGCCAACAGTGGGCCTGCTTGGAAGGACAGCTTTAAACTGCCTCACAAGGTAGATTGTGCATCTATCCATTGTTAAGAGCAGCACTAAACTGATTTGATTTGTGGTACGGATTTAATGAAAACATATCTATGTTGAAATTTACTGAGATACAGAAAAAAACCATTGGTTCCAATGGACAGGTAATATTAGCAATAAATACAAAGAAGAAAAAAAGAAACATGGGGAAAGTGCTAAGCAGCTCGTCATTTTTAAGGTTTTGGTGGTGGTTTCAGCAGGTTTTTATAAAGATTAACAATATAAGGTAGCACTTTTTGTCCAATAACAGAACTGCAGAAATCCATAGATACCGAGAACTCTGTGGCTATCACAGCTTGGAGCTCTGCTCTCTAGGCTGAAGTGAACCCCACTTGGTTTGGTCAAAAGTGCTCCCTTGTTCCTGGGCTTTGAGATACAATGTCATTCCACTCACAGTCAAAAAATCATCTTTATCCAAGTAGACACATCAGTTCCATTACAGAAGTTCAGAAGTTGCAGAACAACAATATTTTCTCTAGGAGGGCAGGAACTTGGAGTGAGGAACTTTGGTTTCCAATAACAAATCTGCAGCAAAAATTATCCTACAGATGTGAGCTGCAGATTAAAAACTCTTAAATAAAGCAGCATGGTATTCTTCTTCATCTGTTTTACAGCCAGGGCTTCCATGGCCTGTACTTGTCACAGAATCTTAAATGGGCACATTACCTGATGATGTCTTTGCTTTTTGCAATGACTTTTAGTCTATCCAGTGCCAGTATCGGTGCCAGGGGATCACTTTTTAAAAGCCTCTGTCATGGACTTACAGTTAGTCCACTTGAAAATATGCCTACATACTGGAGGAGTATGCTTAATGTATTTTTTACTGGCTAGTGGCATAAAACATCTGCCATGGTGCAGCCAAGCCACACTGAAATTGCCTCTGAGTGAGCCTGAAAGCAGAAGGGACAATTCAGATTACAGTGCTGCATCTGTGCCAATAAACTGCATATATATATATGCATATATATATATATGTATACATAAAACTGCATATATATATATAGGACCCGTAGTGGGTGAGGGATGCTTATGCACAAACTGTTCCATACATGTACAGTGATTTCAATATATCCAGGACACATCAGCATTGCTACAAAGGTGCACATCAAGCTGAAGATATGTACAATGGCTCTGACACATCCTGCTCTGTTAACATGGAATAGCTGCTCAGAGAGGCTATGGGCTCTCAATCCTTGGAGATAAGGTTAGATTAGAGACCCCTAGAAGACACATCCTAAGAAAATATGGAGAGAAAACTCTATGTACAAATCTAACTGATCACATGTAGGAAATGCTGCCCTTTGACATGCAGGTTCAGCTGTCTCACTGTCAACCATGAAGGCACCACTAAAGCTAGGCAGACCAGTTAGAAACTAGTGCGGTTAGTGTCCATGACAGGCAGTTTTGCTTTCATTTGAAAAATTGTGAGGAAAAAAACCCCATAATAAACTAATATAATAAAATAAGTCATTCTGCAAGCTTAAATGGTAAACTTTAGATACAGAACAAGCTGAAAGCAGCAGCTCTGGGTTTAGCTTTATGTTAATTGGTACAGTTTGCAAAGAAAGATCATGGATATCTGTGGAGCAGAAGAGAATATTAGGAAAGGGAAAGGTACTAAGACCTGTCTTTGCAGGACATAGTAATTCCCATCTTTGAAACGGGTGATCTGGTGGCCAGGGTAAGGAATTCTGTGTTGTAAACCAAATACATCCCCTGAGCCACCACAACAAATGCCCCCAGAATAGAACCACTGGACTACTGCATTCCTACATATGAATTTCCTAGAGCATGATATACTTCGCCTAGTGCACCAAATATGCTTGTGGTTTGGCTATCCTTCAATATGAATTTGCATAGATGATCTATGGAAGCCCAGTGACAGAGGATTTTTACAGACAAACACTTCACATGCAAACTACATATCCTGCATTTGAAGAGAGAATCATATTTGCTATGCAGGTGATCTTGGGATCTACATTCATAACTGTACTAAATGTATCAACTCAGCTCATAATAAGACCATTAATTTTAGTGCATGTTATGCTTTTTCCCACTTTACCCTCAGCTGTCTTTATTTTTCAGTTTCGGGAGCTCATGAAAACAATACACTCCATTTAAAGACAGTTTCTTAACCACTTTGTGCTTTTCTAACTTCAAGTCAATATAAAGCCAGGATTTGAGAAAGTAACAGTTATCACTGACAACCAAAGAAACAGTGGACTTCACAGACCTGTACAGGCTGCAGAGTCTTCACTCCAAAATGGCATTTTATTTCTCAGCAATACTTTTGAATAGATAGGTAGTGATGCCTACATTACTGTATATAAACTTCAAAATATATTGTGTATCCAGGCAGAGCATGAACAATTCACAGAATGTTTTTAATACTCAGCAAGAGCTAAGGAAGCAGGCTGAGTGAGCTCCAACATTTGCTGCCAGAGTTTGGAATCCATTTCACTGGGGAAAGATTAACAAGATACTGAGACAGACATTTCTCCTTTTACAGTGCAAAAATATCAGTCCATCAGGCTGTGGCTGTGCCTTCTTTTTTAACCATGGAAATCTGCGATTCTTTGTCTCTCCAAACCCACTTACCAAGGGTTTATAGTTCTTCGGTGCTCTTTGGGAAATTTATTCAAAACACCTTAAAAACAGTAACTGATCAAATCTCTTAACATTCCCCCAAATAAACAAATACTGTAATATTTTATCCATGGAAAAAACTGATCTGTGCCTACAATAGTCCTGCTGGTGGCTGAGCAAGTGGATTGACCAGTTAGTCCACACAGTGACCTATCCAATGGTCTTGATTCACATGACCCACCCGCTGGTGCTCTAGCATAATCCTGTACATCTAAGATGGGATCCACAGTGGAGCTGTTATGACTGGTTTAACTCTTGTAGATGCACTTTGAATTAAAACCTCATCAACTGTTATCATCCCACTGCATTTCACCCCTGGCTGTTCTACTCCTATAGCATTCAACGTGTCCTACAGCTGCACTACAAGCTATCATCTCCTACTATTCCAGCCCTTCAAATCATGTATTACCTTGCTAATTCTAATTATCACTCAAGAAATAGAATGATGTCCTTATTCACTACCTAGTCTGGAGTCATAAGGAGTTTTACAGCCGAACATACAGCATTCTGCAAAAGCAGAAACTTGACACATTTTCGTAATTCCCCAAATGCCAGCCAATTTTTTCAGTACTCACTTGACCACAGAAATCATAAATGCATTAAAATTTTATAAATTATTAAATGCACAACTATGTAAAATATAGACTCCATTGTCTCCTCATTTAAATGGGCACTGTCTTCTCCTTGTATTCGAAACTGAATCAAGCCTGTAGAATACATAGAGAGAATGTGATCTAGGTGTTAGATCGTGCAATATATTAAAAAGCCATACCAAATGCACTCACACACTCAAAATACAGAAGAAACATAAACACTTTCCCCACCTTGTCAACTATTTCTGTCAGCATAACTGCAAGAGCCGTAAACTGCAGGATAGATGTTGTTTATTCCGTTCGGTGAATGCATTTCAGGAAGCCCACCTTCATCTAGTCAGAGCATAGCAAGATCAGTTTCATACAGTACTCTGATCAGAGAAAAATGGATAGTGCTTCTGCTTGGCTTCAGATTTAAATTTTTATCCCGGAAATATGCCAGTGACTATTAGCTGCTCTAGTATTCTTTTGGTGGCCATCTGTTCCCTTTCTCAGCCTCCTTCTAGCCAAATATAATTTTCCATATTTATCATGGCAAGTCAGTAATAAGAAAGACAAATATAACAGGATTGGCTGTTCTCCTTGCCGTCTCAGCCTGTTCTTTCTCACTGAGCTCATGTGCTTGTGAAACCAAAAAACACTTGAACTCGTATCTTTTCAAAATTTGTCTCAGCGACCTTGCTATACAAAAATATGCAAAATTTATTCACCAAGACAGCCAGCCTGAGATACAAAATTAATACCTCAAGGGTTGATTTCTCATTGGGCATTACGTGTCATTTACTGAGGACCAAATTATGGTACCTTGGTCTGTGGTTCTTGCGGGCATCAGTGCAGAGCTGCTCTGCCCTGTGAGATAAACAGGCTCTCATTGTGGCGTAGATACTGAGACAGAGCTTAGCTGCCATCCTGTCTTTCCTATTCCTCTTTCGGGTGCTGGATGTGTGATGGAGCACTGATGGAGGCATCCCTAATCCCCCCACTATCTTAGGGGAATATCTAAACCCAAAAAACCAATGTGCTCTCCTCCTTCATACAGCCAAGGAATGGCATGTTCCCTGCTGGTCTTAAATCTGTCGACAACCAGAATAGTTCTACTTTCACTCAGAAACCAGGGTTTCCAAAGAAGTACATTCTCACCCACAGACACTGTTCTAGAAGGCTGACACTTTTACTGATGCTCCTCGAATGAGCACCACTTTTCACAGTGTAGTCAAAGGACAAACAGCCATTCTTTCGTATTCATGGTGCTCCAGCAATGCCCTTGCCTAGTAGAATTGCTGAGGTGCACCTATTAAAAGGCACATCGCTCCCATTTCCATCACTCCCATTTTTCCATTCTTCCAAGCTTTGTTGGCAACTCTCTTGTATCAGTATTAGTGCTCCCATACAAGAGAATCTTCTCATTCACTGGCCAAAAAGCAGACTGTCACACCAGCAGGGCAGGTTTAGCCCCGGCAATGCGTGGAGATGCCATGTGCTGGAACACAAATTAAACAGTACAAACACACATCAATTCTGTTGAAGTTAAACCACTCCCACACAAACATATACAGACAAACCATCATGCGTGAGCACATGCAGCTAGTTACACCCAACTCTTCTCTCCCGCAGGTATATTAAGTGTTTCTGAGCAACTTTCACCGAGGTTCACAAGAAGGGAATTAATTAATGTAGTGTGTGGCATATATTCTGTGAAAATATAGATCTGTGATACTAGAAATTCTCAGTGCAGTCCACTGTTGATATCACATTTATGTACTACACAGATGAAGCACCACCACAATCACTACTGGTGCTTGCTAATAACACTCAGTGCTCTTCTTTCAACAGCCTGTGTTAGGTATACGAGGTGGGGTATGCAGCAGAAAGCTGCACACTGCATTCCCTTGGCTTGTTGCAGTGCAGAGATTCTTTTAATTAGAAGATTTGTAATACAGCATTATGCAGGTTTTGACTCTGTTGAAAAACTGTTAGCATTCCCAGGATAGTCTACATAGAAAGGAGAGAAGTACGAATTTCATAGAATCATAGAATCATAGAATAGTAAGGGTTGGAAAGGACCTCAAGATCATCGAGTTCCAACCCCCCTGCCATGGGCAGGGACACCTCACACTAAGCCATGCCATCCAAGGCTATATCCAACCCCACCTTGAACGCCGCCAGGGATGAAGCATCCACAACTTCCCTGGGCAACCCATTCCAGGGACTCACCACCCTCACAGTAAAGAATTTCTTCCTCATATCCAATCTAAACTTCCCCTGTTTAAGTTTGAACCCGTTACCCCTTGTCCTCTCACCACAATCCCTAATGAAGAGTCCCTCCCCAGCATCCCTATAGGCCCCCTTCAGATATTGGCAGGCTGCTATGAGGTCTCCATGCAGCCTTCTCTTCTCCAGGCTGAACAGCCCCAACTTTCTCAGCCTATCTTCATACGGGAGGTGCTCCAGTCCCCTGATCATCCTCGTGGCCCTCCTCTGGACTTGTTCTAACAGTTCCATGTCCTTTTTATGTTGAGGACACCAGAACTGCACACAATACTCCAAGTGAGGTCTCACGAGAGCAGAGTAAAGGGGCAGGAGCACCTCCCTCGACCTGCTGGTCACGCTCCTTTTGATGCAGCCCAGGATACAGTTGGCTTTCTGGGCTGCAAGCGCACACTGCCTCCTCATGTTCATTTTTTCATCAACCCACACCCCCAAGTCCTTCTCCACGGGGCTGCTCTCAATCTCCTCCCCACCCAACCTGTAGCTGTGCCTGGCATTGCTCTGACCCAGGTGTAGGACTTTGCACTTGGCATGGTTAAACTTCATCAGGTTGGCATCAGCCCACCTCACAAGTGTGTCAAGGTCCCTCTGGATGGCATTCCTTCCCTCCAACTTATCAACCGAACCACACAGCTTGGTGTCATCGGCAAACTTGCTGAGGGCGCACTCAATCCCAGTGTCCATGTCACTCACACAGATGTTGAACAAGACCGGTCCCAACACTGATCCCTGGGGGACACCACTCGTTACTGGTCTCTAGCTGGATATTGAGCCACTGAGCACTACTCTTTGCGTGCGGCCATCCAGCCAGTTCTTTATCCACCGAGTGGTCCACCTGAAGAATGCCCTGTACTTTATTTTGATTTATTTCCGTTCTTTGTAATGCTTTCTATTCTCATTTTGTCTTATTACTTTATTGTAAGACCATTCAAATTTGCTGTGTTATGTCATGCAGAAATAAAAATCATCTTCAGAGTGATTCTCTCCTCATACCTGAAGAGGACCAACTCATTTTTGAAGACACAAGAAACTGCATAAAGTTTTCTCCTTCATTTCTCAGCAATACTTTCAAAGCAAGAGAAACCTCTCAGGATTATTACTAAGCTTCAGTCATGGCACACTGAAATAAAAAACAGTGCATAAAATGTTTCAGCTATAAATTACAAAAATGTTTTGTTAAGTTTGAAGAAAATATTTATGGACTTTGTAACTATATTTCTTTTTAATACCTGTTTCTGAAATATATTTAATTAAAGAAGCTAAATCCAGTCGTAGATAAATTCCTCAAGGATGCAATCACTAGCTGTGATCACACAGACAAAGCCTTAACTACAAATCTGTTAAGTTTGCCAACATCTCTGTAAGGTAGAATAGTGTTAGATGGGAAGGAAATTCAAGAACTTCTCCTGTAAAGGAACAGACATTCTGCAGTAAGAAGAGGTTTTGTTTCATCTCAGCCTAAATATTCAAGGTAAATGAATTTCCCTGTGGAAGTATTCCTGTTTTTTTATTGGCTTGGCTTGAGAATGAGCCTATGCATATAATGTAGAGTAACTATCCCAAATTTTTACATCCCTAAAATTAGACTAATTCTGCTCTTTGTGCTGTTTATTGTGCTCCTCCTGCACTTCAGCACTCCTGATCTAAGCAAGGATAAAAGATACAGAAGAACAATGAACTGAACACTGTTTTCAGCCCGGCGCTGTGGCATATGTGCAGGCTGGACCTGTGGCATGGAGAAAGCCAAATGCTGCCGCTGCAGGCTGAAGCAGGGAAGGTGCCTAAAATCCCTAAAGAATAATGTGAGTGGAATTGGCAGAAAATGTCTTATATCGCTCCTGCTCTTTTTGCTGTAATAAAGCATACGAACTATGTCAATAAGACTGCTGCAAAACCAGTGCAAAGGGAATGGCTGATTTAAAGTTTTGCATACATTTACTTGGGCAAAGATTCTACAAGGTGAACCAACTAGTCCAAGTCTACTGGAAATGGAAAAGCCAGTTACATAGCTTCTGTGACTATGACACACAAAAGAAATGTGTCTTCTTTTGTGTGTGTCTTCCACAGAAGAGTGCAAAAGCTTGGGATGTGATAAAGTCAAGTTTCTGACATTGTAATTACTTGCTAGGATGTTGGCTCTTTAAAGTTTATTAACAATTCCTACCATGGATCTGCTCTTTCTCCGAGCAAATAACAAAAAAAACAACCCCAAAGTTAATAATGCTGTTCAGTTCTAGAAGAGATCAAAAGCTAGATAAGAATTACAAATGCAATTTTACATAAGAGGAAATTAAGGCATTATATAGTTAAGGAAGTTATTATTATAACCTTGAGAGATAATTCCTAGGGTCAAAGGTCCACAACTGAATTCAAACAGAATTTGAGTACATGGGGATTTTCCAAACAGTTCTTTGACTGTACAAAGCCACCAGGCCCCTAGCAACATCATCATTTCTAGGAAACTGACTAGGCAAACAAAGAACAGCCTAGAAATCAGTCCTCAAACAGTTTTTTCTAAAGCATCAATCTGTTTTTAGGACTATTCCAAGGACAGAAAATGTGGTTACTCCTGGACTAACAAGCTGAAGAGGAATCACATGAGAAGCAGGAATTGGACAAAGACCAGATAAGCTGATTCAAATTAAGTTGGGGGCACAGATGAAACACAGCTCTAGATATGTTGAAAAGTCATAGGCAGAACAAAAAAGATAGGCAAATTAGACCATTATCATGACAGAAGAAAACATTTAGCTTTCCTGTCAAGCCCTGAAAGTCTGCAAGATCTTCCTTTCAATAAAGAGCGCCAGCTGTTTCTACCAATCTTGGGAAATGCCTGTGTCAGCCCTGAGATGACTGGGAGTGGAAGCTGGAGAAGTTAGTCCAGAAGAATCAAGGCGTCTCAGTCATTGTATAGTTCAGAACCACACTTAATAAATACCTTCCCAAATTTTACTGACAACACACATTCACATATGCATTTAGATATACTTCTTAAATAGTGACCTCTTGGGGAAGAAAACCAGGGGCATCTTTTCACAACTTTATTACTTCAGAGGGGTTATTCTAATGTAAAATTAATAGCACCTCAATGAATGACCCCTCAAATCGATTTTCCTGTAGAAGGTAAGTTTAAACAAAATGACCCAATGTTATTTTTAAACTGAGAAACACATGTTTTTAAAAAGGCAGAACTTTTGATTTCAGATTAATACAACTCACTGAGATTTCTGTATAAAAAATAGACCGACAGTATACATATTCTACAACATACATATTACAATACACATACAATACACATTACAATATACATACAATATGCAATCTACATAGTCTATGATATACCTATATTTTTAATAAGCCAAAAATCCTCTCACGTAAATTAAAGGTCAATCTGAAATCTTTTGCAGAACCCTAGGTGCTCTGGGATTCTACAAACTAATTATTTGTTTACCATTTATGCAAAAACCTACAAGATACTCCTGTGTTTAACTTTGTAGCATTAATAATGTTAATATATTCATTGAAAATTGTCATCTTAATTTCACTTCAACAAATTTAGATAATGACTAATCCAATATCATATGAAATTGATGGTAAATGGTAGAACTGATCAAACTGTCTTCTTTCTGTTTTCTAATAGCTATTTTCCATTCCTCACAACAGGTATGCCATAATCTAATACAAACATTTGTGCATCAAACAAGAAAAACAAATGCCAAGCATTATTACCTTAGGCTGGATTCTTCTGTTTCTTCTCATTCGTAAACAAGAGTTAGTGAAGAAGTTGAAATCACAGCATCTCTCGCTGCTTCTTTCCTTCCCCATAATGAAAAAGCTCCATGTTTTAAATCTCTCTCCATTAAATTGTTCTCCTTGTTATTTAAACTTGATGTTACTGTTCATCTAATCCAACCCAGACACACAGGTATCCCTCCATGAATAATACCATGGGCTGATGGATGATTTTTATGGGGAAACTGGCTGGAATGAAATTACATGTTGTTTTACCACAGTTCCACAGCGCCGACACAAACTAAATAATATCAATCTGAACTGTGAATAGTAGCATATCTGCTGACGTACTGTGAAATCTTTGAGGACTTAGCACAAGCACAATATGTTCATCAATTAGGCTCAGCATGATTGCAAAACTGTCCCTCGAGGCACCACAAGGTGCATCATTTGCTTTCCTTTTCTTTCTTCTTTTTTTTTTTTCACAAAGACAGGACCATAGCTTTAGCTCTATCACTATAAATATAAACTGTCTCATTAAAGTAATTCAAAAGTAATTTAGAGTTTCAAGGAGAATCCAACGGGTACCCCCAAGCATTTCACTCGAAGCCCCCTCTTAGCCCTCAAAACTACTTGCAATCTTGGAGTTACTGTTTGTAGGTAGTCCTGTCTCTGCTTAAATTTTAACCTTCTATGTGCCCTGACAACATTTTAGATACTCCTTCAGCAAAACAAATGTTTGCAGATGGAGCAGCCTTAGCTTAGAATGTTAAGGGAATAGTCCTCAGTGATCTTTTATTCAGCACGCTGTAATCTATACTCCATGGGGTATAACTAATACTCGGTCTCAATTCATTATTTTCTTTATTTTTCTTCTGAGAACAAAAAGGCAATTCATGATTCATAAAGAGCAGAAAAATGCAGACACACTCTTTGCCAAAGAGAAAGACTTAAAAAAGCAGAACAGCAACACAAGCTTTATGAAAATAAAGCCATAGTGGGTTTGGAATAATAACAAAAAAGAAATTTCCAAATCTGCTTTTTGGAAAAGGCTGAAATTAATATACTCTCATTATTTATTTTTTTAATTGCTTTGTAAAATTGAAAAACAAATGGGAGGGAATAAAACACAATTGGATGACAGAACAGAAATGCCACAAATTCAGAACGCAAAACTGGGTTTTTAATTAAAAAACCCCAAAGCAACAACCAATACAATCTGAGGACCATCACTTTTCTTACAAAACAAATAGAATCTCAAAGCCTGAGAAAGATTTTAGAAAATCAGCAGAGTTTGTCCCATGTGGTGTTAGATACAGCAATAAAATAATAAAGGGAAGTACTTGCATGATAAAGTCTATAACAAATTCTGCTTTTGCCTTCATATTCTGCTCCAATTCACAATACTGAAGTGTTCTCCTGTTTCTGAGAATCAAATTTACAGCTTGAAAAAAGACAAGGAGAGGGACTGAAAACAGAGAAACTGTATAAAGTCAAATAGCTTTGTGTGAAGTCTAGTGGAAAATGGATCATTCCCAGCTCCTGAACCATAGTCACTATGAACTGAGCAAGTCACCACAAGGTGTATGAGCTTCCATTCAAGCACTGAGAAACCTGTCACGACTCCTCTAGTTTCCACAAACACAATACTTATGAACCTGAAAATCAAAAGGTGCCAGATAACTCTGATCATTTTAGAGCAGGTTATGATACACGCCAGATTAATTAGAGGTGCTGGGAGGGGTCAAATGGGCTGTTTTCACCTACTTGAAAAAGCTAAGTTTATTTGGGAGTAGAGGAAATGAATCTGCATCAGCTCCTTTTACAGCTCAACAAGTGTCTGTGCATGGCAGTGCTTTGATATCAGTACACTGTTAGAGCAAGTATTATTGACATTTGGAAAATAACAGATATTAAGAAGTGCTGAGCTTGTGTGTAAATTTAACTTGTTATATCCTGTAAGGGTATAATTTGATCTGCACTTGTGAAAAAATGAATGGGTATGTACTGCAAATGGGAGTCAAAGCAGGGCATGGCCGAGGGAACTGGGGTTGCTTAGTCTGGAGGAAAGAAGGCTTTATGGGGACCTTATCAGTCTCTACAACTACCTGAAAGGAGGATGGAGCGAGGTAGGTGTTGGTCTCCTAAGTAACAAGCAATAGGACAAGAGGAAATGGCCACAAGCTGCACAAGGGGAGGCTTAGACTGGACATTAGGAAATATTTCTTCACCAGAAGGGTTGTCAAACATTGGAACAGGCTGCCCAGGGAAGTGGTTGAGTCACCATTCCTGGGGATATTTAAAAAAGACAGGTAGATGTGGTGCTTAGCGATGTAGTTAAATGGTGGAGTTGGCAGTGCAAGGTTAACAGTCAGGCTCCATGATCTTAAGGGTCTTTTCCAACCTAAATGATTATATGACTCCCAGTTTCCTTGTGTGGATCTCCCAGTCAGGCACTTGCCAGACCCTTGAGATATGAACCACTTTCCTGCAAGCTAAAACTCACAGAGCATTCTGCCATTGTAGCACCTACTTCAGTGATTAAATGTTTGCCCACCTTACCACAGATATCTGACTCTTTACTGAACAGACCACAGGCCTACTCGAGCAACAACGCTACTGATATTAAGTGTCTTCCCATGCTTCTCCTATTTACATGATATTAAAATTTTCCTGTTGGTCTTGCAAATCATTTACTGTATTTCCCTTGAAGTTTCTACAGACCTGCTGCTAATTATAGGCCACATCTCTTCCACAGTCATCATAGAATCACAGAATAGTTAGGGTTGGAAAGGACCTTAAGATCACCTAGTTCCAACCCCCCTGCCATGGCCAGGGACACCTAGCACTAAACCATGTTGCCCAAGACTCCTGGCCTTGAACACTGCCAGGGATGGAGAATTCACAACTTCCCTGGGCAACCCATTCCAGTACCTCACCACCCTCACAGTAAAGAAATTCTTCCCTATATCTTACCTGAACTTCCCCTTCATTTCTTCATATAGGGTGCTCAAAGTAAAATAAAGTCATTGGTTAATTAAAGCCATACTGTAACAGTTCAAGACCCTCCTCTATGCTTACACACTGCTTCACTACAACTCTTGCAGCTATCTGCATGAAGCAAAACTCTTTGCTATATACAACAAACCTATATGCAAAAATGACAAAAAAAACCTAACGCATACGAATCAACATAGATGCATGCAATGAATTACATTTGTTTGCTGTCCAGGTTTGGGGTTCCTTGAGGAATTTTTATATAAGGAATCTTCTTGGTTAATATTTTTGTACATTATTTGACTGGAATTATCAGTCAGGTGTCAGGCCAATTTTGTGCTGTTAATGATATAAAGGTAGAGCCTGACTCACAAAATGTGGTTTCACATAAAGCTGACATCAGTAGTCACAGCCAACAAGAAGGCAGAAAAGGAGGAAGAAGAGAAGAGCACTACAGAATAGTGAATCGTTACATGAAAGAGGCAGTCACAGGCTTTTGCAGCTAAGCAGCAGAGGTTGATAGCTGGTAACCTGGGAAAAATGTTGGAAGAAGGGACAATTACAGAAAAAACATTCCCAAAACTGGACAATCTGCTTCAGAACGCAAAATACAAGTAAAGCAGATAACTTGTTTTTTTGTTTTTGTTTTTAAAGGCAGCTGTATTGCTGCATACGCGATCATCTGAAAATGTGAAATCTTCTATGACTCCTAAACTAAGAGAAATCAAGTCCCAGTCAACAAAACAGATGGCACAGTTTCTCTGGGCAACTGCAGCATGGCTGCCAGACACGGCAAATGTAATCTGAATGAGTGGATAAGTACAGGAAGAAACTTCAGCTCTGCAGATGAATTAATTATTATCAGAGAACAGAACCCAGATTAAGAAAAAAAACCCCAAACATCACAAAACCAAACAATAAAACCCAAACAAGAGAAACAGAACAAACCAAACAACAACAAACACAAACAGAAGTCTGTGACTTTCCAGCAGTTTGAATTAGGCTGATGAAAGAAATTACATCTCTTTCCAAGCCTTACTTCACTTGCATCCTTAGTCATCACATTTGAAATTACATGGCTTCTACTAAAAAATAAAGACTGCTCATTTCATATATTTTGATTAGGAATAAAACCAGATCTAAGGATTAGGTGGAAGTATATGAAGGCAGGTTGCAAATTCCAGGCACACCCCTTCAACTGCATTTTGCTTTTGATTTCCTCTAAGTGACTCCCTTTGTGTGTTTTGAATGGTTCTGCCTTCTTGAAAGGGCTTTATGTGAAGTCCAGGGACCTTTTTTGTGGAGGCTGGCTTGTCTACTGCCTACTTTAAGATACTGAGAGACATCTACACTTAGCTGCACAGGTTCTAGTGGCCAAAAGCCAATTTTCTGAAATGCTTTAGGCAGTTAAGAATGTCAGAAACACAGGCGCATGCTCAGTGCAGTGGTTCACTGCTGTCCACTTCATCTTGTTCTCACCAGATGCCTTATTTAAGAGTTCATGGCCACCTCATTCCCCAGTCCTGCAGCAGCACTGAGCTTCTGTAGAGGCACAGGACTACGGCTGCAGCGAGGTACAGAGGTGCTATAGCATCAGGAGGAAGGGGCGACAGGCGTGAGAAGGGGCCAAACTGCTTCACGTACTAGGAGCACTCCCATATCCACTGCAGCCTCCTTGGGGAGTTAACAGCTCCTAGCAGCAGTGCGTTTGGCAAAGGGGCCAAGTTAGCAAGCCTAGCAGACATCCTTGCTTCACCTCTGCTATTGATCTGTGGCAACCACTGGCCTAGCGAGGTATTTCTCAGTGCCTAGGCCCACTGGAAACCCCCGGGATCCAGCCTGCAGCCTGCATTTCATGTGTTGTTACTGAACTGAGCAGTCAACTGTGACTTGAAGAACATGTGGTTAAGGTTAACACCCCTTTGGGGGACATGAGTTGAATAGCGATCTGAGGCACTGACTCAATAAGGTATTTCAGCATGCAGCTCATTTGCAGTATGCAGACGGTTCTATGTACTTCAGAGTGCTTACAGTATTTGCTAGATCCAGGCACTCAACACATTCTCAGTACACATGCTGAATTTCAATACATTAATCTCAATGTATTGAAGATAGATGTACCAAAAAGTCCACACCTGGCACATGTGTATTGCTATTGTTCATTCAAATAAAAGATTTTAAATACGTATTTTGCCTCACTTCCTCCTTGGAGAGGAGGAATGTGCATGCCCCAGTGGCATTTCAGGAGAAACATGTATTTATTAAAGGAACTTTTACATTATTTAGGGAAAATATTTTAATAATACTCTCTTCATTGGCATTATAAATACACAGAATATTAGGGAGATTTCAAAGGAGAACTATTTCCTTAACCATTGCATATTATTGTACAAAGAATAATTTGGTTTGAAGTAGCTTATCTCAAGAGGTGCTTTCCAACCTAAACAGTTCTGTGAGTGTAACAGTGCAGTATCACTGCCTACTATATGTATTAAGATGGTGCTGACCTTTCTTTTTACTGGTGTTACTGCAGTCCTGTCTCACACTTTGGACAGTAACACTCATTTTCTTACCCTGCGTCAAAGACATCCCCTGCATGTTCATCTACAGCACACAAAATAATGCCATAACCAGAACAGTAATACATTATATCACGTTAACAAAACATAAATTTGCTCATAAATCCTTTCTCACTTACAGGAAGAAGCTCAGAAAGCATAAAGAGTGTACAGAGGAGCTACTGCAGTATGTGCTGCGTAACATGTCTCAGGAATGATATGGACCAAAATTTAGCTAGGCACAATTCCCACTTAGGAACAGGCTGGCTGTGATGTGCGAAGGACAGAATGCTTCACATCATTTCAATATGTACTTCCCCACTCTTGCAGGAGCAGCTGGAAAAAATCTGCCTCCGAATTTCTTTAGCATGAAAGATGAATCAAAGCAAATGAATCTGAAGGGGATCTATAAGGATGCTGGGGAGGGACTCTTCATTAGGGACTGTGTGTTCAAGGCCAGGTTGGACAGAGCCTTGGGTGGCGTGGTTTAGTGTGGGGTGTCCCTGCCCATGGCAGGGGGTTTGGAACTAGATGATCTTAAGGTCCTTTCCAACCCTAACTATTCTATGATTCTACGAAAAAAGGGAAGCAGGAGCTGATCATGGTGCAGACAAGTTCACTCACGTTCCAAAGTGCACACAGTTCAGCAGAGAACATACACTCTGTTGTCACTATTACAGCCTCACTGGGGCTAACAAAGATAGAGTGCACAAAGTTGATGAACGAGGAGAACCACACTTTCTATACATAGCTACATAAATTAGAGGTGGAAAACATATCCCATACAGACCATGTTTTTCTTTAAATGCTGGTTTCAAAACTATTCAGTGCTATATCTATATCTTGTTGATTTAAATGTTCCCAGGAACTTCGGCAGCTTTCCACATTGACAGTTCTTTTGCAGGTAGCCTAAATTCAGCTAGTTCTTGGTAAATACATCTCTCCACATTGACAGTTCTTTTGCAGGTAGCCTAAATTCAGCCAGCTCTTGGTAAATACATCTCATCTGCCTTTGCTTTATGAGCAGACTTCAGCCTTTCTAGAAAAGGTTTTGGGCCATCATGCCTGCCCAGTGCGGGCTGCAGGAATCTGTCAGAAGAGCTGATGGAACGGGTGGCGGGAACCATACAAGGCACAAGAGCATTAAGGCCCACCCACATGGCAGGAAATGAGCTCAGAAATGTTCACTTAGGGATCTTTCTCTTAAGCATAGCAGCTGGCCTGCCTTTCCAAAACCTGCAGGCTGGCAGTGGCTTCATGCTTACTTCTTCACAGCAGTGTGAACACAGGCAAAGGGAACATCTTTTACATGGGAACTGGGTTCTACCCAAAACCACTACAGAACTACTAGCTATTAGTAAGATTGTATCCTCTTGTCATAACCTGATTAAACAAAGATGTATGTGTACTCTGCTCTCGTGAGACCTCACTTGGAGTACTGTGTGTGGTTCTGGTGTCCTCAACATAAAAAGGACATGGAACTCTTGGAACAAGTCCAAAGGAGGCCACGAGGATGATCAGGGGACTGGAGCACCTCCCATATGAAGATAGGCTGAGAAAGTTGGGGCTGTTCAGCCTGGAGAAGAGAAGGCTGCGTGGAGACCTCATAGCAGCCTTCCAGTATCTGAAGGGGGCCTATAGGGATGCTGGGGAGGGACTCTTCATTAGGGACTGTGGTGATAGGACAAGGGGTAATGGGTTCAAACTTAAACAGGGGAAGTTCAGATTGGCTATGAGGAAGAAATTCTTTACTGTAAGGGTGGTGAGGCACTGGAATGGGCTGCCCAGGGAAGTTGTGAATGCTCCATTGCTGGCGGTGTTCAAGGTGGGGTTGGATATAGCCTTGGGTGACATGCTTTAGTGTGAGGCGTCCCTGGCCATGGCAGGGGGGTTGGAACTAGATGATCTTAAGGTTCTTTCCAACCCTAACCGTTCTATGATTCCATGATTCTATTCAATGCTCAGCCAAAATCTTCTACATTGAAGACAACATGGCTGAGCCACCCTAAAAGGCAACTCTCAATATCTTGCTTCTCCCCTGTGCCAGGAGAAATTATCCACCCTGTTAAAAAAAAAATAAAAAGGCCCAAGTGCAAAAGATCTGTGATAAAATTAAGTCCTCTATTTGCGAAGCAGTGAGCCTAAGATGATGCCTTGCTTCAAGTTCTTCCTACAGTATCCATTATAGGTTGACTCAGAATTGCTCTGTTCAGTGAATTCTGTTGGGCAATAATTTATTAATTAAAAAAAAAAGAAGAAAAAAAAATTTCCACTCTTCATTATTACTGGGCATTATTCTCAAAATACCTGACCAAAAGCTTTCTGACAAGACGACTGATCACAACCTCGGATGGCTTTGAAGCAAACTTTGAAGTTCTGGACCTGGACTTGGCCTAAATCATGTTGCTATTGTTAAGAGTGAAACTCCCAAACTGAGTTGGTTGATACTCAGTGTCATATTCTGCAAGGATAAAAATGCAGATAATTGTCAGATATCCCCCACATACCACTTCTTTTCCTACTGGCACATGTTATCGCAGTTAAAATGCCACACACAGAAGAAACTATATATCCAACATTGCCATTGTCTGCTTTCCCCACCACCACGGGTTTAATTAACACACATTTTAAAAGGCTCTTTCATACATCAAACTAATATTTAGAATTAATAACAGTAGTCTGGATGAGTCCAAACGGAGAACAACTGAGAACAAGGAGATATCCAAGATTTATCTTCTCACCTATGAAACAGACCACAGCAGGACAGAGAACAACACCATAGCTTTATAAGCATTTTAAACCAGCACTGCTGCTAAAAGGGGACTGGGGAGGCAGGAGAAGTCTGCTTTGCCTTTTGCTATTTATTCTTAATCCTCAGGTGTCCCCTTCTTCATGCCAGCACAAATGTTCATGAAATCCTACAACAAATTGGATCAAAAAATAACTCAGGTTAAAATTAAACCAGCAAAGAAAACTCAGCTTAGTTTTAACCTCATCAGTCCTCTTCCACTTCACCCTGCAGTGGCACAAATGATCCTTGCTGTTAAGGACAAGTGATCAGGGTCAGGGAGGTACATGCCATGCCTTCCTATGCTGATTATTACCCTGTTGGTAGCATCTCTGGTGCGCTTTGACACTGCCATTACTGTCTGACATTTAAAACGGAGCACAGAAATATCTCAGCAAGCTGTGGCCTCTTTTGCTGGGATTTTTAGAAGTAGAATAATTAATATTTTTGATTTGTAAGAGCTCATATTCTCAAAGGCAGCTATATCAGGTGAGAAAGACAGGTGGGAAAAAGTGATACTTTCTTATAGCTTATGAATAATTCTTAGCCATGAATTCTGTGTCAACCTAAAAGCCTGGACCATTGTATTACTTTAAAATGGGCTTATATTAAATACTGAAGTGCTATCCCTCTTGTGATTATGTTTGGAAGAAAGTAAAGGTGTGTGTCCCTGCTCTGTAGAGCTGTGAAACATTAGCTGAGGCAGTGTAAACAATCTTCATTCTTACTTGATTTTGAAATTACTGCACAGCATGTTATACACAGCAGGAACTTGTTTGGCTTCTTGTTTCTTATGTTTTGTTCCTTTCATATTCTGTAACATGTAGCTATTCAATAGGAAGGTCCACACAAACATTAATATTTCCAACAGTTAGTTCTTTGGATCACTGATTTTCCCTGGTAGCACCAAAACATCAGATTGAAATCTACGCTGAAACATTGATGATAGTTAAAATAATAATTGTCGACACTGAAGCATAGATAACTTCTATTAATGAAAATCATAAGAATTTGAATTATTAATTGGGACATGACTAATTCAGCAAAAGTGAAAATCACAAGTAGCACCCAACAGAAATCACAGTATCATGAAATCAGCTATGAATTCTTAATGACTTAATATTGAGACTGAATTGACAACATCAGAAGTACTGTGATTACTTGGGTTCATGTAAGAGCAAGGCAGCTATTCTGCAGTCTGAGCATTTCAGACACCTGTGAAACTACTGATGTACGGAAGTCATCCCTTATGCAAAATTTGATTGGAACAAACACAGAATACAAAGATATTTTGGGGTTTTTTTCTCATTTTTATTCTGTTGCTACCTCCACAAACCTCTCAAATGACTGATTCTCTCACTTTCATTGCCATTTAAAATTTAAAAAAAAGACTACTTTCCACATATTGCATATGCAACATGACTCTGCTCATGGCCCTCCAGCAAAACACAATCTTTCCAATCCCCTTTATAACAATCCCAGACGTGTAACATGGCTCGTTACTAGTACAGGTTAAAATACATAAATTAGAGCATAGAGCAACAACTTCATTTTTCTGTTATTTCTGCAATCCAGAGTTGGAAAAATCTATCAGTTTTGGAAAAGAGAATTATTTGAGAATCTTGCATTATTACTATCAATGTTTTCACCCCAGGAAACCACAGTTAGCAGTTGCCCCAGTCAATGGAGTTCTGTGTCTCCTTTCAGTCATGTAGTCATTAATAGATCTTTGAAAGTTTTGGGCAACAAGGGTAGAAAGTGGTCAAAATACGTCAGCTGTGTCAGAGAGGAAGCTGGAAGGTGCAATGCACTGAAGAAGAACACAAGGTGCCAGGCTGCAAAGATGCCTGCTATGCTCTTCTGAACATCCTACACAGGAAAAACAGGAGAGAAGTGCCTTCTTGAGATAGCAAGCAAATGCATAAGGGGAAGGCAGCAAGCCAAGCTAAGATACGGTCTACCCTGCCACCACAGGGGCCTTGGTCCTCTCTGACTCCTTAGAGGAAGGTTTGTCTTAAGGCACAAGAAGACAGATTTCCCTGCACTGCTTCAAGTGCATAATTGCAACTGGCCTCTGTGAGAGGAGCAGAGAGAATGAAGGAGGATTTCAATGACTACATGCCATCTGGACCTGGGCAGTAACTGCCAACTGCGACTGAATTTCAATTCAGGGAAGCACTGTGACATTCTGAATTTACTGGTAATTTAAATACGTTCCTCCAGCTTCTGAGATCTATGCAGTCCTCCTCCTCCTGGTTGTGCTGAATGCATCCCTTTTCCCAACTTAGCTCTACTGTGGAAGATGACAGAACTGCTTTCTGACTTGTAGGTAACTGTGTTCCTATGAAATGGTGACAAAGAAACTGAACTAGCTCACAAATTACATCCAAATTATTTTTTTACTCAAATAGGGGTTGACTTATTATGCTTTAGAAAAATTATAGCAAACATCCAGAAAAGAACTAAATTTTTTAGATTAGAACTGAATGAAATAATGCAGGAAATACCTACTAGCATTACTCATCTATGAAAATGTATTAGAGTAAAACTGTGTTGTTGACGTATTTTGACTAAAGGTAAGAGGTTAGTACTTATTAAATTTCTATTTCTGTTTTTCTATTCTAGATATTTTGGATTCATAAGAAATAGCTGGGAATAGTTAGATAGTCGGAATACCTTCTGGTTATTTTTTCCCTGTTTGGCAAATCATACTATGTGTCTCAACCTGCAAGGTACATTAGGACAGTAATATTTTATTTACTAAGTCTTATTTGAATTTTTTATAAGACACTTGTGTTCAAAGAATCACAGACATCAAACATGGAAAAGATTGATAAGTTAATTCTCATGTCAGTGTGTATTTGTTTTCTGTAGGAACTAGAGTA
The DNA here is from genome assembly GCA_039720435.1 of Amazona ochrocephala. Classification (NCBI taxonomy): domain Eukaryota; kingdom Metazoa; phylum Chordata; class Aves; order Psittaciformes; family Psittacidae; genus Amazona; species Amazona ochrocephala. The sequence continues at coordinate 54,697,715 of CM077880.1, forward strand.
GAATCGCACTTGTCTAATCAGAAGATAATCAAATGCAAGGCTGCTAGTACCTGAAAAGTTACTAACGCAAGCACAGTACAGATACCTGAATACCTTCATTGTTATTTTGCCTTCTGCCAAATACCACATATATTTAAAAAAAATCTACAGCAGACCTGAGGAACAGCCAACTGCACTGGCAACTACCACCTATTAGTCTCATTGTCCATTTTTAGCCTTTTTTTCCTTAATTCTAGTGCATTATTTCTATTTACATCCTTTGGTGCTCACATATGTCATCCACGTCTCTGATATGTGTACGCTTAGCAAGTAAAAACGTCAACCATATAGCTCTACTGTACGGGAATAAGTTAATGTACTGGCCTCTACTCTTGATTTCCTACATAGTTACAAGCTTCCGTTTGCACTCTGAAAGGTATGCACCTGCCTTCCAATTTTTCTGCCGAGATGGGGTTCACAAGGCATTTCGAGAAGAACTACTTGATAACAATTCTTTAGAATCCTTCACTTTAATGAATCCTGCAAAATTAACAGAATGAAAGCAAGATTTACACAGATTTACTGGACCGAAGTAAAAAGATGTGAAATACCCAAGTGAGTTCTCTCATCTGTTCAAGGAGGGACACAGAAAGATAATCTGTCATCTTTGGCTCTACTTCACAAAATGGTCTATCTTGAAGCAGACAGTCTTTCATGTTTGATCAGTTCTATTGTCTCATATATCAGATGGTTTCTTTGTTCTTCAGAGTCTTATAATTTTTAATGACTTCATAAATATGATTGCCTTGGCCCAAGGACTTTAATTACAAAAAGGAATTTGGTGAGAGCAATTGTGGTGCCTGAGCATTAAACAAAGAGAAGCTTAAATATATTAAGGAACATGTAGATTCTGTCTTTTACACACAATGCCAATTAGCCAAGCTTTAAGCCTTTTTGTGCTCTTATTCTGTCAAGATTAGGGAAAACTAAACTTCAACTTCTGAGAAATTAGAGTTGTATTCAAAAGCAATTAAATAAAAAATACCAAAACAAAACCAAACAAACCACAAACAGAAAACCAATAAACGGAGGGGAAGACAGAGGCACACAAAAAAAAAACCCTAAAGAAAATGAAATTTCAGATTTTACATATCCCAAATGTATGGGAATAATGCATGCTCGAAGTCTTTGTTTAAAATATACACAAGCATTGTGAATATTTGGTGTGAAGACTGAAAGATTCAGCACAGCAGAAATAGCCTCAATCAAGTAAGATGTTTTTCTCACAGTTTTTTTTGGCTTCCTCTCAAGAGAACGATGCCACACATGAGTGAAGACAGACCAGTTATTCTCTGAAGTAGCAGGACGTAAGCGTAAACACTTCAGGAGTGTTTTAAAATGCAAAGAGCGGGTTTCTGCCCAGAGGAACACAGGAAGTGGTAACATAGGGTTTTAACCTTTGTGGTTTACACTGGTACGTTACTAGTCTGTTGTGTAAAAGAAAGTTGAGTTGCTTTATTCAAGTGATCAAACATGGAAGACAGCTCACATTTATCTGCTTAGAGATAGTGCGTCTCGTACATGTGACTATGTGACTTTTCTATGGATTATGAATGCAGACTATACATTGGAGCTTGAGCTTGGATACGAGTCAGTGAATGTAAATGAGGAAACTGGGTCCAAGAGCTTGGTTTTCATTCTCTTGAATTCAACAAGAAGCCTTGCAGAAGGATTGGAATAGATTGGAGCACTGGGCAGTCATCAATGGTGTGAAATTTAACAAGAACAAATGCTGGATTCTGTACCTGGGGTGGAGTAATGCTGGGCACAAGTATAAACTGTGAGAGGTGTGGCTGGAGAGCAGACTTGCAGAGAGGGACCTGCATTCGCTGGTTGACAGTAGGGTCAAGAACTGCATTGTACTGAGTCAGTGTTGCCTCACCTCGAGTACTGTGGGCAGTTCTGTGAGAATAGTTTAAGAAGGATGTGAAAGTCCTTGAATGTACCCAGAGGAGGGCAACAAAGCTGGTGGAAGGGCTGGAAGGCATGTCTTGTGAAGAGTGGCTAAAAGACTCTCGGTCTGTCTAGTTAGGAGAAAAGGAGACTGAGGGATGACCTCATTGCTCTCTGCAGCTTCCTGAGGAGGGAAAGGGGTGAGGGCGGTGCTGGTCTCTTCTTGCTGGTATTCAGCGACAGAACTCATGGGAATAGTTCAAATTTTCACTCAGAAAAAAAAAAAAGAAGCAGAGAAATACCGGAAAATCCTCATGAATGGGAAATCCACACAAACTTAAGGAGGGGCTTAAGGACAGGTGGTAGCCTGAAAATTAGGTCAGTTTTGAAAGATGCCAAGCTGGAAACCAAAGGAACACAAATCTCAAATGTATGTTTTGTGGAGAGAAAAAAGAAAAAAGGATGAAAGTAGAGTGGGGGAAAAATTCGGTTACTAAAACTTCCAGCTGTAGAAATATCTTCCTGAAGTTGAGAAAATACTTTGCACCATTACATATATTTCCCTGTAGCAAGAAAACGTGCAACCACATGAAAACTATCTTTATCCCTGAAAAAAACACACAAGCAAAACAATTCATGACCATTTAATTTCAACAGAAGGAGATCTGATGCAGTGAGGGAGCTGTTCTTTTGCATGATGACTCCCCGTGGAAAGAAAAGGACTGACTCATGAATGGGGGCCATGGATGGGGTGCTGCAAAAAAACACCCTGGGCCTGAGGCTCCCATTTTGTAGCAGCCACTTACCCACTGTACACTGCAGAAAAGGGCTGTGCACATAAGCACAAAGAAAAGGAATGAAGGCGAGGAATAAAGTAACATACATACAACATACTGGCTGTCACAAGCATTGGTTTTGGATACCTACCTTTCCTCCTGTGGGTACTCCTGCAACACCCTTGTTTGGAACTAGTTTCAAGCTCACCTGATGGCAACCTGCTGTCAACTTCTTGTCTACCAATGTGTCACTTTAGCAAGCCAGGACAACTCATGACAGAGTCAGACAAGCACTAGAGACAACAGGGCTGTGCCTCCCCTCCTTAACTCACTCGGCCCAGCTCACGGGAGCACACTTCACTGGGCTATGTGATTCCATGCCAGGAATCCAAAATGTGGAGATTTTATGTCACAATGCCTACGTTTCCTTTTTTTCTGAGTAACAGATTATCATCCACTGATTTCTTCTCATTCCTTCTATAAGGGAATTTGCACATTATTCTTAATAAATATAATAAATATGCACGTATCTTACTTTAATAATGTAAGTACTATACTGTTAAAAATTTATTTGTCATAAAATAATTTTACTGTAGGCAACACCATGCTTTTGTCTGTGTAATTACTCTGAATGCGGCTATACATTTCTTTGTTAATGCAATTCACTAAGTCATAACCAGATCCCTTTAGCAATACAGGGGAAATGCATCTGCTGTGTCATCAGACTCAATCATTATGCTTAGGTGGGAAATCATTTACATTGTGAATAACAAGTTTGAAAGCTCGGTTTCATTATTCAATGCTTTACAAAATCTAACTATGCACAGTATCATGGTCTTCAATGAAAACCAAGGAGCGCAAAGCAAAAGTCTCACTGTCCCAGCCTGGCTAATGTTGTTGACTTCCAGTAAGAGTATGCACAGGCAAAAATATCTGCCAGACTGCAGTAAAAATTTAGAAGTGATAAGTGATTTTCAAAATTAATAAAGTCAATTAATATGATTAATTTGGTTATATAAAGAATTTTATTTTATTAAAAAATACAACAGTCTAAGAAACTTCCCATTTACATCTATAATACATTCAAAATAATTAACATCCACATATAAGATATGCAAACATTAACAGATTTTGAGAGTGGTGACAAAATTCCCAAGAAGGGGGTGGAAAGTGGCGACTCTTCCAAGAAATATTTTTTAAACTGTGACTTTCACTGTGTTAAGATATCACATTCTATAACTGACATAGTGCTGTGTAGACTATTTTAATGCCAAGAGTTTAGCTATCAGAGAATTAAAATTACCACAAACCCACATCTCAGAATATAATACATGAAAGAGTTGGTGACCCAGATGTCACCTTGATTAAATAGTATTATTATTCAGTAGCACTTAAGGATCACTAGCATTTTGCAGAATAAAAAATCATTATAAGACACATACATAAAAAACAGTCCTCCAACACAGATGATACCATGAAGCTTTTGCTTATTTATAAGCAAAACACTTTCCAAAGTCTTTTCTGTCACATGCCACCTTGTCACTGACCACTTAACTGCTGGCAGCACTGGGATGCAGTGGTTTGACTCTTGCTAGTCTGGAGAGGCCGAGTCTAAGACACTGAGTAGGTGACTTAAGAGAAACACATCTCATAGAGTTATTACTGCTTCCTGATGCAGCTGAAAAAAAAAAACAACAAAACCAAACCAAACCAAAAAGAAAGCTTAAGAGATTTGGGGGGGGAGGGGGGAGAATGGATATTATATGACTGTTGTCTTTTTATAGTTGTCACAGTAGAACAAAACCAGTATTCTAAAGATACTGCAAAAAGGTCTGGGAATCAATCTATTTGGGAGCCAATGCAGCAGGAATGGTGTACAATTTAATTAACCAGCAACACACTGGAGCAACACTGGACAAGCAAATACTGTTTCCAGAGTACTATGCATTTTCAGGTGCTCCACAGAGAATCACACAACTGAACACAAGTCCAAGTGTGAAAAAAAGACTTGAGAGAAAGGAGACAAACAGAAAGAAACATGTGCAGGAAAGAAGAGCAAATACGAAGGAAAATCAAAGTAAGAGGCAGGAGTCAGAAGAAGCATGCTCAAACACCTTAAGAAAATAAAGCATTTGCTTTACTACTGCAGTTAAAACACTCCAACATTTTGGTAGTATTATTTATTTGGAATAGATAAGAATGCAGCACATACCAGAGATAAAGAAAGCTCTTATTATGAGAGAAATGGCCACAAAACAATCCTGCATTAAGATTTGATCCACACTCTGGATAACATTTAATTAACATAAAGGAGTTAAGAATAATGCTGTAAGAGGAAAAAAAAGCACAGAGAGCCTTTTTCAAATTTTCTTTTAAATACTAGTTCAAAGGAATAACTTTCATTGTAAGAGGTCAGACATTTTTCTGAAATATTGTTTGCTTGCTTTTAGGAGAGATTGCTAAAAACTTAAGTCAACTAACCTATCTGTTTATAATTACAATCTTAAAGGTACCTGGTGGTATCCATTTAGGCTTCTTATCTGTTACAGGACTCGATGTATGTAGAGGCCTTCCAACTGGGCTTGAAGAACTGGACATCATCTTTTGTGCTGGCTCAGATGTTTGTTCCGTTCTCCCAAAAGGAGAAACTACAGATGATACTTCATTGGAAATAAAAAAAACAACCTTAGAAGAATACTCTTTAGCAGAGAAATCACACTGCATAAGATGATTGATCATTGTGCAGCATGAGCTCTCTGCATTGACTGAAATAATGTTACTACATTGTCACACTTTTATCAGTATATATTTATAAAGTCAGTCTCGTTATACTTTAGAATTTCAAACCTGGTTTGAAAATAAGCAGTACAACAACTTCTTCTTGAAGACCTGCCAAATGTTGGATTTCTAAGAGGGAAGAATTCTTCTGTCAACTACACAAAGCTAACCGTTCTTTGTTACACCTAAAACTAATTTTAAACTAAATTACATATTTTAAATTTAGGCCTGAAACTAAAACACATTATCAAGTCAGACACAAAATTCACACCATGATTAAGTATTTTCTTAAGCTATTTAAAATAAATTGCATTAGCGACACAGTGAACAATTAACTCTGAAGAGCATGACTATTTACTAGTTTTCACCAACTGAATAGCAGAACTAGCTTTGTTTAGCTATCCTTGAATTAAACATTCATAAATGCAACTGCAAGAGGAAGATCTGAGATTCTAATTTAAAAAAAATTACAATCCTCAGATCACTCACGCCTTTTCTTAATAGCTAGATATAGTTACAAAAATAGAAATGAATTGCCTATTCACTTTTGCCTGCTTTTCTTTGCAAGAAGCATTAGTTTACTATAGAATGTTCTTTCTTTCACGATTTTTTTCTACTCTCCTCCTTTTACTCTGCATATAGTCCTTCATTTTCATCATAACCCTGCACAGTCAGGCTGTCAAGCAAATCTATCTATTTCTTCAGTGAAAATAAAGAGACTTTCATTATAAAAAAGTCTATTTCAAGTTCATCATGCAAACTTACCTGTAGTATTAATCTTGGATTTGGGAGTTTTCTTCTCTCTTTCCGCTGGCATCTTTTTTCTGGTTTTCTTTTTATTTCCTTTGGCTTTTTTCTTTTTCATAGCAAAGTCTTCATCATCATCTTCACTATAATCTGAATCTTCTTGTGACTCCTCCTCACCTACAGCAAGAAAAACAGATGTCATCTCTCTATATGAAATACAATCTACTATTAAATTACTCCAGGGCCTTCTAATCACACTCTGGACATAAAAACCCAGGTTACCTTAAAGATACAATAAACCAAATTTGAACATATTTATATGCTGAATTGAGAAAGAAATAACCTCCATAAAACATTATGTATTTACAGAGTTCTTGCTCTGAACTTAAATAATGGAACACCCTGGTATAAACTGCATACAGTAATAATTTAGCATCAGAATTACCAATATTCCATGTGTGCAAGATGAAAATGTTAAAGTCATTTGGCAGGGCTTCTGATTTTTACATATTCTTAGTCATGACTGAAGTGGAAAAACACTATGTCTAATTTCAGCTGCAAGAAAGATTTTATAGATTCACTATTAAAAAAAAAAAAAGGACATTAGCAAATCCAAAAAATAGATCTCTATCAACAGGAGTACCTGAATGATTTCCCTGATCTATCTTTTCCACTGGCAATTCTGGAAATACTTTGCAATAATCCTTGAAGTAAGGAATAAAGGAATGGATAGACATGTTAACCACTGGGGAATGAACTGACATACTCTGCACGCATTCAATACTAGGCTGCTACCAGAAGCAGAGCATGAGGCTACCCTGACCTCCAATTGGATGCAGCATTGTCTTCTGAGAGTTGAGAACTGAAGCAAGGAAAGAAGGAAGGCTACTTACTTTTTTCAATAAGCTTAAACAAAGCAAATACTAGGACCACTTATACCACATACTACTCCAGAGTCAATGTTTTGATGCAAACCCCAGACAACAACAGGAAAAATTAACAGAGGCTCTCTAAAAAGATGAAACCTTCCTGGACAAAGAGGGTAGAAGAAATTTGCTCTGACATACTTCAGTAGGAACAAGCTCCAATGTTTAGATTTAGTGCCAAAGTGCAACTGAGATGTCACTAGTATTAAAAGATAATGCTTCAGTAAGGGGTTGAGGGGGAATATACAATAGAAGCAGTATGCATTTCAACTGAAAATATTAACCACATTTAAGGCACCACATTCAAAACACATCTAAGGGTTTTTATAGAGGAGACCTTACTGGGTACACGCTCTGGCTCAGAGTCAGTAGCATGCTCTCTGTCATCACTGTCAACAGTCAGTAGCTTCTTTGGATGTGCATGAACATTAGATGCGGCTGTCCTTTGCATACCATCAGCCCTAGGAACATCATCCTCCATAACTTGATTGAGACCTAGAAAGCAGAACTTGGTCTAATTCTAATTCACAGGAAAACTATTATTCTTCTCAAAAAAGTAGCAGGTATTTGAGCTCCCAGAATTTATTTTTGTGATTTTGAAGTATACTATACAGAAGTGTATTATTGGCACTTGTTTTCATGTGGTTCTCATTTTACTCTCTTATGTGACCAAATTGTAAATTCTGGTTGTGAAAGTTATCAATATTTATTTGTAATGTAGCTAACAAAAGGACAGGAGACCAAAAATAAAATTGGAAAAATTAAAAAGTTTCCAAAGGTACAGCGAATGTTTTGGTTATGTTTAGCTGATGCTTAGCTATCATGGACCCATTCCAGAGCTGAGGGCAAGTGCAGCTTCTTGAAGAAGTAAATCAACTCAGCATCTAAAACCATCACACATCTGTTTCTTTTTCCAACAAACTTTTTGTGATCTGTAACAATCTCATTCAGCAATCCACGTCTTCCAATTTTAAGACTGGGACCAAATTTTGAATGAAAAAGTTGCTGCATCCTTCAGTCATTGTTTAAGATAAAGACTCTTTTTTCCATGTAAGTGAAACCCAGAAACCAATGGAAACAAGACGACATTAAAATACTTAATTATATCTTGAAATTCTGTATCTGAAAAGACAGAGTATGAGAACAGCTTACCTAAAAGTTCACTGTCTACACTGCAGTTGGAAAAAAGGGGTCTCCTTTGTACATTTTCCGCTTCAAAATCCTTACCTGTTTCAGCATTCAGAAAACAAACAAAAAAGAATATAAAACAAAAGTACATCAAAAACACATTGTAAAAGGTTAAGATATTAAAAAAACCTACGTTTGGAAGTCTTACAGAAAAGTTATTTTTCCACACAGAAAAAAAAACAACCAAACCAAACCCCCAAAAAAACCCAAACCCCAAAACATAAGAAGAGAGACTACCCAGAAATTCTCATTCCCTAATCATGACATCTTAAAATAAAACATGACTTACCACCTATTTCACTGCAAAATAAATCGTCATGTTCAATTTCACTACATATAAATAGTGTTGCAATGAAATGTAAAACAACCTTGTTCTGAATTTTGCACCTCAGCAATATTTGCAGACTTTTGTTTGACGGATAAGGCTAAGGCAACTTCCAAATCTCTTTGATAAAGTTTGTCATCCAAAGATATCCTGAAAAAAGAAACCAAACCAAACATGCTAAATAATAAAACAATGGCATGAGTGTTAGAGATCTATTTCTGATTAACTGAATTTTGTAAAATTCAAATACTTGCAAAGATATTAATATTTCAGTATGTACAGCATATTATGAATATTACTTCCTTAAATGATTTAGACAAAGTACATACTAATATTTAAAGCACACTATATACAAAGGTATAATGATTGCAGAACTTTGTATGTATAGAGACATATATAAACTAATAACTGGTATTATCAGAGAAAATGTTATGTTTGCTTGAAATACCACACTGAAATGTAATATTTATATACAACTTTACTAGCAAAATAATCAGATTTCTTTTCTCATAGACACTGACTTCTTTATATATATCAGGCTTTAAGTATGTTCTCTTTTAAAGAGTAAATTTTTAAGTGTCTTTATATTTCTCAGCTTTGGGAGTCCTTAAGTAACTCAGAATTGTTACAGTTATCATGCACCGTAGAAATATGAAAACAAGATCAAGACATGCGAACCTGTTTCTGCACCTATGCAGGCTGCTTGCTGGAGCTTTTTAGAGCTGTAACAGAACAGACACAGCTCACTACTGAACTCAGGCAACTTTTCCCAACTCTGCGCATAATTACATTATCCCTGATTTGCAACCATATCAGTAAAGCTGAAAATCTTTTATTATGCTACTATGCTATTGCATATTTTCAGCTGCTTAAAACTCAAGGGGGCTTCGGGGGTAGGGGAGTGGGATGCGACATGACACCAAACTGTTACTGAAATCCAGCTTTATACAGAATTGACCATATTTCAGTGTTTCTTACCTTTTACTAGGTGTCTGCTTTGGCGGTGGAGTCAATTCTTTCTGTGGCTTTTTTTGCTTCTCTTTTTTCTCCTTTGGTTCCTTGAGCTGTGTTCTGGATTTTTTGCTTGAAGGTGCAGCTACACATGCGAAGTCTTCATCTGTTCGGGAAACAGCAACAAGCTTTAATGAGTTTCCTTATATTCTTCTGTATGGCCAGAAGAAATATTTCAACTTAGTTTCACCACAGACTGAAAATATCCCAGAGGTAACCTTTTTGAAATTAATTCTATTTTTAAAGGATACAACTGGAACTGTAGTATTCTTACTTAAACGAATTTTAAATGAAAACCTAACAAGACCTCTTTTGCACATGCTTGTATTCAAGAGGTAATGATTTCAATTTTTATTCCCAAAAAGGCAATAAAGCTTAAATGTCCAACACGTTACTGGATTTTCAGTAACTAGAAGTTCACCTTCTGATATGCTGAACAGTTATCAATTCTAATAGTAATCATTGTCATTAAACAGTTTTGTATGTAGATCTAAGCTGCAGCTCTGTCTTGATGGGTTTGGGGTAAGGCCATAGCAGTCAAATTTTGAGTTACATTGATAAGAAAAACAGATTGTAGATTACTTGTTTTCAAGACTCCTTTGCTTCTAAGCCCTAATAGCTGTTATACTGTTTTTTTCTTAAACAGAATTTGTTTGTGTTCATTTAAACCCTCCTGAACTGGTAATCAGGGCATGGAGTAACCAATTATCACTGAAAACTCAGGCAGGGAGAGAAACTGATTTTCCTGCAACAAGACACAGTGTATTCACCAGTTTCCTGACATAATACTCTGGCTTACAGCCATCATACTCTTGTTGAATTAGGATATTCAGCAGCATGTCCAGATCACTTCCAATGAAAACAGTCACAGCCTTCTCAATGAACTAATTCATTAAAGACACTCTCATGACATTTTGGGTGGTTACATTAGTGTTTGGCATTTTTGTTACGTACAAGAATATGTTACTTACCGTCATCTTCTAAATCCCCAAACTGAGAATAATCAACAATTTTCTTGCTCCTGTGGCAAAAAAACCCATACACTATTAAACCTTTCAGACTGAGCATCTTGACTTGCTAACACTTTATTTTTGGGCAGATCATGTTTTACATGAAAAAAGCAACAAACGTTTAAATGTATGTATAACCAACCAGTGCTAGTGCATACAATATGGTTATTGGGAATAGCTTCTAGATTTTTAACAAATCTTAAAATAACAGTGCTTCTTGCTCGTGTTGTGGGAGCATTACATTCTGCTTAAGCCCACATCATTCCAGAGCTGCCACTGTGCAATGACTTCTCTCCCGGGTCACTTTTAGGCATTTGAGTGTGTTCCGCGCACTTCCAGCCCGTTTCCCGCGTGGCACTGCCGTCGCTGCAGTGAGGCGCTATCCTCTCCATCGGGAGGCACAAACGGCGCCCCCAAGCTCACCCCTCAGCCCGCGGTCCGCTGCTCTTCGAAAGACGGACACTCCCGCTGCCCGTCCCAGGGAGAAGCCCCGCGCTTCCCTCCATCTGGAAGGGGAAACGGCGCAGGCCTGTCCTTAAGCCCCAACGCTAGAAGGGGCCATGAAGCGGCTCGGTGTGGAGGCACACGGCTCCGCTAGGGTGGAGGTGACCCGAAACGCCCCCTCAACGAGAAACGGCCGCCGCCGGTGGCGCGCGCCTCACGCTTTCGAGGAAACGTCCCCCAGCGTCCCGCGCGCTTCGTGGCCGGTCGCCCCACGGTCGGTCCTCGGTCTCCCCCGGCTCCGCCGCCGCCCTCACCTCCTCACCGGCCGCGCCATCCCCGCTCCGGGCCGCGGAACACTCCCGCCGCTAACGACGGTACTGTCCCGCCCCCTCCCTCTCTCCCTTGGCGCCGCCAACGTACTCGACTGCGCGGGAGCGGGCGCTTCGCTCGGCACATTCGCTACAAAGTGGGAGGGCGGGCGGCGAATCTGCGGCTCCGGATGCTAAGGGTCTATGGGGAGGCGGGAGCCGCCCGCCACAGCCTCCTCTGCGGCGGAAGCTGTTAGGTGCACTTCCCCCCCCGGCGCCGCTGCCTGCTGCTCTCCCTCACCTGCACGCCTGGCACCCAGGTGAGCGCACAAGGAGGAGGACATCGGTCCTGCCTTCTGCGGCAGGGGAACCGGCTGCAGTCCCCGCGGGCGCTGCCCCGTCCGAGCTGTGGGTCTGTGCTTACCCCGGGGGTGTCGGAGCCTTCGCGGCGGAGTAAGGGTGGATGGGGTCCTGCAGGTGTTTCCTTCCCGCCGCTGGCTTTGCTTATGTGTTTTCAGCGGTGGGAGCTGATGTCGTCTCCCTTGCCATGAGCAGCAGATCTGGCGCCTCAGAGCCAGTGGTGTGGCTGGGGGCGCAAGCGCCAGGTTTGGGCCTCTCTGGTGGGGCACATCGGCTGCTCAGCTGCACTCTTCTTCCCCACTAAGCCTCTTTTTGTCGGGAAGTTGCAGAAGAAAAGTTCGTAAGTTTTGCATTTCTAAGTGGTGCCGTTTAAATCCCTCTCTGATGGGCCAGGAGACCATTTTGGGTTGCTTTGGGTTCGGAGATCTTGGTGTCACAGTGAAGCAATTTGTAACTCATTTGTTTAATCCCGTTTCCAATATATAGGTTTGTTCACACACACATACAAACCCCAAACAAACAAAAAACCCAATACAAGTGAAAAATGTGAACTGGTCCCATTAATCTTGACGTGGAAAATAACTGTGGAAAATATTCTTTTGTATTATGCTTGGAACATAGTTTTTAGCGTAGGTTTCAGCTGGAGCGATGTGTCCTGCTTTGCAGGTGGTGTTGAAGAAGGAGGAATGTAAATGAGTAGAGGGAAAAATTAATGATGTAGTTGCGTGATCCCATCTGGTATTTTCGTTCCGTAAGCAGTTATCTTGCTTTTCTCCTGACTTATTTTCAATGGTATTATTTAGAAATGATGTCAGTCTATTCTAAAGTAGGTGAAAAAAGTAAGCTTTTTCTAAAAATGATTGCAAACTTCCACAGCCTCCCCCCTGCCAATTCACACCTATCAGCTGCAGAAAGGAGGAAATAAAATCCTAATGTACAGTGAGGGATTTCAGATTTTGAGATGGGCATGGCAGCAGTTACAGTGTCTCAGTTAAAGTTTGCTATTTATTGCTTTTGTCCTGGTTCTACCTTTAAGTCAGGGTGCTTATACTTTAATTTGTAAGAGTTAAGTACCCAAATTATAGGATCATAGAACCATAGAACGGTCAGGGTTGGAAAGGACCTTAAGATCACCTAGTTCCAATGCCCCTGCCATGGGCAGGGATGCCTCACTTTGGACCATGTTGCTCAAGGCTCTTCACAACATGGCCTTGAACACTGCCAGGGATGGAGTGTTCACCACTTCTTTGGGCGACCTGTTCCAGTGCCTGATCACCCTCACAGGGAAGAACTTCCTTTTATCTAACTTACATCTTCTTTATATCTAATTCATAAAATGATACACTAAGTTACAGTTTAGACGCATTTAATGTTTTGTAAACTGCTATTTATTTTACAGTTCCAACACATGTATTTGGAAGTCGAGATGAGTATGAAAAATTTGGGGGTTTACGTTTTCTTGCCAGAAGCTGTTAATAGTTAACAAAGCCGTGGTTTTAGTTGGCATTTTTACTTACATTTTTACAAGAATTTAGGTCATGTTATTTTTGTTTCTAACTCAGGAAATCAACTCAAGAAGATGAAGCCTAATAAAGGAAAGATCTGCAGTAGAGAGAGAGACTATATGTACAAATTCAATGCTGGAAATCAACATTTAGTGCTTACCGTGCCTCTCAAATTCCCTGTGCAAGAGAATATTAGTCATTTGCATGGACGTCTAATGCTTCTGCACAATCTGCCATGCTTTATAGAAAATGGTAAGAATTGATTTCTTAAATTAATGTCCACAAGTGTCTTACAACATACTTTAAAAAACCCAAAGAAGGGTGTTTGCTAGAACAGTCTTAAAAAATCTGTTTTTAAGACAACAAAACATTAAACTACTGTCAGTAGTAGCAAGTAAGGTACCCAGATAAAAGGTTTTCAGAAAAGCTTTATTTGTATGTTTCCCAGATGATTACTGGTACTTCTACCTGGCATGTTTTGTTGATGGAGCGTTCTTTTCTTGTTATAATAGACCTGAAGCAATCTCTTAATAAGTTTGTAGAAGAGGAAACTATAAAAGATTATGATAGAGAAGCTGAAATGGCTCTGGAAGCAGTGAAATCAGGAAAAGTAGACATAAACCAGCTGGCAGATACTTGGGCTAAAGCTTATAAAGAGGTAAGATTAAGGCTGAAAAATTAATATTCAGGACTTGGTTTATGAGAGCGTATGTGCATGTACAGACTCACATCTGTGAAGATACAGAATTACACTGAAATTTACTTTGATTATTATTATTAGAATTATGATTTTCTTTTTTTTCTGAAAGTGATCATTAAGTCTTCATCCTGTTAGTCATCAATTAGGTTTTTCTTGAATTTAGTAGAGACAGAAAATTGAGAGGTAAATAGCTAGTGATAGTCAAACAAAAACAGGTGTAATGGCTATAACGCACTAGAATTGAAGCAAGAGTTAGTAAATTAGTACTTCTGTCCTGGATCTTAGTAATGGCAATCAAGTCTTCAAAGAAATAGCATGTACTTGGGGGAGACTCTTCAGCTCATTTTCTGTGTTCATGTAACTGTTTTACATTTTAGCTGGACTAATGCATCCAGTTTTGCATGTGATCTTCAAAATAGAAGAATGCAAAAGAACTTGAGGAGTTCCAGCAAAGAGGGAAAAAAAAAAAAAAACCAAAGTGGCAAACCGCAGCATTTGAGGAAAAGTTTATGAGAGTTGAATTTGCTTATAGAATTTGCAGTGTAGAAGAATGTTGTGAAAGATTCCAAAAAATTCTTCTGTTATAAAGGTATTCGGAAGCAAATCATCTGCCTTAAAGAATGTCAACAAAACTAAATTAGCGTAACAAAAATCTGTATTGGGTGAGCATTGAAAGAAATTACAGTCTTCTCTGCTAGTGGTCTCTATGAATAGGTTGACCTGAGTGCAAGGGTTGAGATTAGATCATTCCTTGACATTTCTAACCTACACATCAATGATGTAATCTCTATTCATCATCTGAACCTGGTGGAAATGATTACAAATGTAAGGAGTTTTCCAGTAAAAAGGAGCTTGAAAAACTGGAATCTTTGAGCCATTCTTTGTGCAATAAAACCCGGCTTTTCTTCAGTCAGTGTTGCTGATCAAATTCTAGTGATGTCAGATGTTAGTCAGCCTTTCTAGAAAAACATTTTTGTTTGCACAGCTGGTGTTTTGGACCCTATCTGAAATTCATCAACTGCAAATATTGTTATAGATATTGTTCTTTCCAAGTTGGGGATGGCTAAAAATTGGCATTTCCTCATTGTAGTCAAAACCTTAATGTTTCCGTTGTTAGTTGCTTTGAAAGAGAGACTATGGGAAGGGAAGAAAATATTAAAACATTTTTAAAATTTGAGCTTTCTATATTCTGAAACAGAATATTAAAATAATATACTATTAAAACAAAAAAAATTCTTTTTTATAAGATAATTTTTGTATGTTTAAGGTTGAGCAACAGTGTGAATGCCCAGGTTTTTTTGCCCCAGCATTTTGAGGGATCCTTATATGTCCTAAAAGGTACCATATGCTTTAAAATGCCTTTTATCATTTTTAGACAACTTTAGAATATGCAAAACCTGAAGAAACCAGCTGGGATGAAGATTTTGCAGATGTTTATCATGATCTGATACATTCTCCAGCTTCGGAAATGCTGTTAAACCTGGAACACAATTATTTTGTTAGCATCTCAGAATTAATAAGTGAAAGAGATGTGGAACTGAAAAAACTTCGGGAAAGGTATTCCTTTTTTTTTTTTTCTTTTTTTTTTTTTTTTTCCCTCTCTTAATAAATAGGGGTGCATGCCACTGGGTGTATACGACTTGTAGGACAAGTATGTCAACTTGTATTTGTCTGTGTAAGCCCTATTTAGTTTTAAGTTTCCCTCTTTAAAGTTGTATAGTACTTAGCCTTGTACTGTTAAGGTCCGCTCTATTACGTTCTCCTCAGACAGTAAAAATAATAAAAGCTAAGGCCATCAAAGTAATAGAAAGTTTGATGTCCATTGTTCTATCCACGTTTTAAGTGGTATAGCAACATAAAGTGCTTAAGATATCTAGAAAATTAAGGCCAGGTTGGACAGGGCCTTGGGTATCATGGTCTAGTGTGAGGTGGCCCATGGCAGGGGAGTTGATGCTAGATGGTCTTAGAGTCCTTTCCAACCGTAATCACTCTACGATTTATGAAAATAAAGGATATGAAAAGATGAGCAAAGACTTGAACGAACTTTAAATCAGAAAATTTTGAATTTGAAATTTAGGAAAGTCCTCTGTGGGATCCCACGTTTCTGAATAAGCTTGCATAACTGCATGTGGCTGCTTTGTCCACAAGAGGGAACACATACAATACTATAGATACTAAACACTGTAAATGCTTGTGAAGTGCCAGAATATTCTAAGTAGGTCTGTTTTAACGTTCGAAGTGGCAGTATGACTCTTGAATTGTGTGTGTTTAAGCTCACATTATACAATGCATATCTATTTATATAGTTTATCATAGACTGAATTGTACATATTTCTAATTTGGGTATAAATGCTGCCAATAACATGTTAGCAAACCATTTTGACTCTTCTCAAGTAGTATATAGAAGAAAGAGCAGTTAATCCTAAAAGCAGTAATGTTGCAGAGCTCTGGTGTGATATAGCTGTGCATTGATCCTGGTGGCATTTGTCATATCTATTTGTCATAATCAAGGAACTCCATATGTTGGTGGCAGCTGAGACTACCACAGATAAGTGTAGGTGTGTTGTTTACACAGGAGCTGGCTTGGAATCCCTGACCCTTAACTCAAATTTATTTTGGGGATATTCATTACTAAATCAGTGCTACGGTAATTCAGTTCCTTGCTGAAGAAAGAGCTGAATGTGAAAGATTAAGTGAAGCCAGGGATTAAGAAGACTAAGGAGGGACGAGGTATTGGATGAATTGATGATAGCAGGACAGCCCTTTAATTCCAGGTCTTCATGTTGAATGTAGTTTGAGCTGGAAGCTCATCCAACTATTAAAAATGGTTATGTTTAACCTACTGCCTGGTGTTTACCTGTCTGTATCAACTGTGGTGTGGTTGGGCGGGAGGAAGGCAAGGGTCTGAGTAGGTCCATTTCAAAACCTCTTCTAATGATAAGGATAGTAAATTAGATGCTGTATTAGAGTATCTGGAGGTACTGTTGTACTTTCTTTATAACATCTGTCAGGGCAGACTTTAAACATAGGAATTCCAATTCCAAAACGAGCAGATGGACAAAGTACTGTATGACATAGCTTTCAGCTGTGCCTTCAGTTGTATCTCTGCTTGTGAGATCAGCATTGACCAGCTGACTGATACAACTGATCATTGTATCAGTGACTTTACAATAGGTGTTGTTTTGCCATTTATTTTTTGTTTGTTTGTTTTCAGTTGCAAATCTATTTTTGCTTCTATTTCAGACAAGGAGCTGAAATGGATAAGGTGATGCATGAGCTAGGGAAATCGCTAACAGACCAAGATGTAAATTCATTAGCAGCTCAGCATTTTGAATCTCAGCAGGTAAACTGACTAAAGTGAAGTAAATACGCATGTCAAGCGAATACTAGTTTAAAAAGAAAACACAAACTACTCAAATTATAACTGTCATCTTGTTAGGATTTGGAGAACAAGTGGACCAATGAATTAAAACAGTCTACTGCCATCCAGAAGCAGGAATATCAGGAATGGGTGATCAAGCTTCATCAGGACCTAAAGAATCCCAACAATAGCACAATCAGGTATTTAATTCCTCTGTGATACTTGCTTCCATGTGTAACAGTTCAAGGTACTTGCTTTTATGTAATCTTTGTTTCAGGTTAGCCATTTAAGTAGGACAGTTGAAGAAAAAGGACTGCTAAAGGTCCAGAGGCAAGGACCTCTTAAGAGAGAGTGAGGATGTGAGGATGTTTTGGTGCCATGATCTTGGATGCTCGTAATAGATGTGAAGTGATAGTGTTTTAATCATTGTACCTGGTATCTGAAATATTTCCAGCTAGTTTGAATGCAGTGAAGTGTTTGATTTGGCTTGGTTTGATTTTTTTTTTTAATCTTTTTTTTAGCGTCCTATTTTGTATATGGGTCAAAAAAGAAATGTTTTGTGTTGTAACTTCATAATAAGGTTTTCGCTATGATAAATAAGCTGAGAAGAATGCTTTGTTGTGTTTTTTTTTTTTCTTTTTTTCCTTCCTATTATCTTATAACTAGGAATAGTGATTTATTTTTATTTCTCAATCTCAGAATGCTTTGTAATTATTTAGGTAAATCTGATGCTGGAGCCAGCTCTTTCTGCTGGTATGCACCTAGAATACTGCATGCCAGAAAAGCAAAAGCTCAGATGAGTGGAGTTCATGCCAATAGGTTTAGTCTCTTGGCTCCTACAGACTAGCCAAGAAAACTTTGGATAGCTTTCACAAGATATTGTTTGGTTGAACAAAAATTAGGGCAAACTTTCCAGTACATTTTTCATTATTTTAGTGATGAAATTAATATTCAGCCCAGCCAACTGAGAGAATCTGTAGAAGGAAATGGAAGAATTTATGAAGAGCAGAGGCTGTTAGAAGAAAGTTTTACTATTCACTTGGGTAAGTAAACTGACACCAAAATGAAGCATCATGACAAATGCTAATAAATAATGTGTCTAAACCATCTATTATTTGCAGTATGACATGTATTATTAACCATGAATGCATAATATATACAAACCAAGCTGTATTTGTTCTTTACATAAGTAAGAGGAGGACAGTATGGGGTAAACTGTATCAAACAGTATCTAGCTACCTGAAACATACTTAATGGCAAACTTTCTAGAAGCAATTTTTTATCCACCCTCACAAGGTACACTAACATCAAAACATACAGTTCATAAAATTTTGTAAAATTTTGTAAAGTTTGTAAATAAAATTGTATTTTAACTATTCTTATGTTTGATAAGCAAATGTTGGTATTGGGTTCAATTCCCATGATCAATCAACAGAAAAATAAAGTTTTTACTTTTTATTTATGCAGTAGAGACGTCTTATGCTGTCTGTTTTGACTGCCTTAGTATTTCATCCGTAGTGAACAAGGCCTTGCTTTGTGACAGCATGTGAAAATGCTGCATTTTTATTCTTACTTTGTAAATTGCTGGTATGTATGTAAAACCGAATATATGGTTGAAAACTTTCTTTGAGTATTATTGATTATATTTCCCTTATAGACCTTTATCAGAAAACTTAGGGAAGCACTTTAATCCCTTGCATTTTAATAACAATCCCATTTTTCCTCTTTCGCTGTATGTTTTCAAATCATTTTGATATTCCATACAGGAGCTCAGTTGAAGACCATGCATAACTTGAGATTACTGAGAGCTGATGTGCTAGATTTCTGTAAACATAAGCGCAATCATCGAAGTGGAGTAAAGCTTCACAGACTTCAAACTGCAATGTCTCTCTATTCAACTTCTCTCTGTGGCCTGGTTTTGTTGGTAGATAACCGTATCAGTTCATACAGTGGCATCAAAAGAGGTGAGTCCTTTAATGGGGTGTATTGTGTCAGTGAAAACAAATGTCACTCAAACTTGGTGTCACAAAAAATATTTCCTGTAGAATTAAAATTTAATGGAGATCTGAATGTTTTGGACGTGGTATTGCAAAAAGGTGACAAATGCAAAAAGAGATATGGGTAAGGATGGGGGACAGAATTGTGCTCTGATATGCTGATATCTCATCTTTTTCTAGGGTTTGTGTTTGAGTAAGGAACATGTTGGAATGAACACTTCAGGGTTGATTTCCTTGCCTTAGACTGACTTATTGTAGGGGCTTCTAACTGTCTAATATCAGATTAGCACATTGAAACCTGTTTGCAAGGATGAAACTGAAATGTGCAAAGATTTTACATTGATAATTAAATGTATAAAAATAATGTGTTCTTCAGATGTCTCCAGCACTATGAATTCCATTAAAAACAAACAGTAGGAATATTACTTGCCTACTCCTGGAAAGCTTGATTAGGAACCATTTTAAGTGTATGTGTGTTTTTTGAGTAACGGGACATTATGTTAATTCCTGTTCTAATTTTGGTCCCTGAGGCTTTCTCTGAACCACGTTATTGTCTTTCTTGTCTTCTTCTTGAATACCGAAATATTTGGCTGAAGCCACTATTACTTGTCATTATTTTAGTGTGCCATAGAAATCCCAGACTTTGGTGGCTGATATTCTCTGAAAACAGTGTGGCATGACTTGTAGCAAGAAAGAAAGGGAAGTATACCAGTAAAAATTGCAGTTGTGTTTTTGCTGTTTATGGTTTCCAAGTTGCTTAATTCTGACAGTATTATTTCATACTTGTACTCTTTTTCAGTTACTTTTCTCTGTGTTGTTTGTTTTTTTTTTTTTTTTTTTTTTCCTGCTTAAATGTTTAAATTAGTAACAAATAGAGAAGATTTGGGTTTATGGTTAATCTTAGGTGGCAAGAGAAGATTGACATTTAAGTAATACCGTAAAACACAAAATTGCCACCAATTAGATCTTGCAGCCACAGCAAGGAGGAAATGAGGGACTTTATCACAATATGTAAAATATAATCCTCAGTAAGTTTTTATTACTTTGAGTTCTGAAGGCACGTTGACAAACTGAACTGTAGGTACATTCCACAGCTGTGTGCACCACCATTCTTCTTAAAATGTTGTGTCTCATACCTCAGCTCCTCTGGCCCAGCTGGATATATTACTTTAAACCATCAGTGAACATCTGGTTGTACTGAGACCCCAAGCCACTATTGGTGGCAATTGAGGTCTGGGCACATGTCTTTAAACCCACTCTGTGGTAATAGTGGTAGCTTCTGGCAGGACAGCAGTATTAAACTTACTTTTGAGAGGAGGCTTTGCTCTGAAACTGTTAAAGCTGTTTGTTGCAAGAGCACTAGCCAGAAACAGTTCCCCTTCCTAAAAGGCTCTTTAAGAAATACATTAGGGGTCTGAAAGGTTCATAAAATTGCTATGTAGAAGACTTTTAAATAATGCATTAATGCTGTTGTTTAAATAGAGATGCCGTGGCTTGTGCAGTCTAAATTTCTGGATTGCAAAAGCATAGAAACAATTTTCTGCTTCTGTTTCAAAGCTGGAGAAAATACAAACCTAATAGCCTTTATAGTATGATGGGCTAGAAGCTCCCTCAAATCGTGATGAGATTTTCAAAGGTCTGGCAAACATTTTGATGCTGCAACTTAGGTAAATCTGTTATCCAAAAATGGTTCCATTTGTATGCCATGTGAGGCAAGACTGAAAACCGTGACTGCAATGTTTTCTGTATGTCTTACAATGTGTAAATGGCGACTAGCAAAATATGCCTTTGAAACAGGATTTGTACACATCTCTAGAAAACAGCCTTGAACAGAAAGTTGAACTTAGGTGCGACTTTCAATGTGCCGATTTCCTTCAGACTAGTTTTTCTAAGCTAGATGAATAGTTTCTTCATAGACTTCATGCATTGCCTTACTCAAGTCTCTTGTATTAGGTCTTTGTAGGGCTACTGTTGCTTGGGTTTTGAGTAGGTGTAGCACACTCAGACAAACAATAACCTAAAGTGAAAGTCAATTTGAATACAAGATTTCTGTGTTTCAAATGAAATGTCTTGTGACCTTGTTTTATCTCGAAAAACACAGAAGACACAATCTTTTGGAATATGAGCTGCTTTCTCCCTTGGTTTTGAACACCAGAATTTAATAAATCGATTTTGAAAATAGATTTTGTGGTGGAGATTTAATGTAAAAGGATAAAATACATTAAGAACTTCAAGGAGGATTAGAACAGGTACCTCAAAACAGGAAGTAGCAATTACTTAGTGTAGTCTAGCTCCTTGCTAGTAGCTTATTTGGGCTCCATTGACTTGCTTGGAGAGAAAGATGGGCATTAGGGTAAGTAAGGAGCTTAGAATACTAGTTACAGAGGCATTATTTTATGATCCTCATTACCAGTATAATATTTCCAAGTCTGACATAATACTCACTTATCAGGAAAATGAACTTGCAGTTCTTTTTGGCTGATGACACTTTTCTTCAGCTTTCAGATCAGTGTTTTGAGAACTAAAATGAAAGAACTGTAATTTCAGCTTTCCAGATACACTGTTTATGAACTTCATTGATAGCTCTCACTTTTCAAAGCACTTGGAATGCTGTTGTTGCTGTTGGAAGTATCTATTATGTATCTTTTAATAAACTACCACAGATTGAAGGACTCCTAGTAATAAGGCATCATTTTTAGAGCACAGTTACATTTAATGCACCTAATAAGTCCATATTATTGCTGGTGCATTGGGGTTGTTTTTTTTTTGTCTGGGTGATTTTGTTTGAATAGCAACAACACTCATGCAACTGTTCTTGGGATTTTGCTGTGCGTATGTTTGGTGTGGAGTTGTTTTGCTTGATTGGTTTTGTTTGTTCGCTTCCCAAAGCAGTTCACTTCTTTCAAAAAATGTTTTGTCTCTGACATATTTTTTTTAGAATTTAAAAAGGATTATAGCAGGGCTGCTTCTGGTTTTGAGGGGGTTGTCTTTGTAACTGGCCTTGCTTGAACAGGAGAGCAGGACTATGTAATGTTACTAAGTACAGCCTTATGACGTGGAATTTAATCTTACTTTTTTCCTAGATTTTGCAACTGTTTGCCAAGAATGCACGGATTTCCATTTTCCTGGAATTCAAGAACAGCTTGAAATTGTCCAGAAGGTTGTACTTAAGGCCAGAGCACAGCGTAGCAGTAAGTCGAAAAGACATCATGGTCAGTAACAACCAAAATTACTTTCCTTGAAATAGAATAGTGGTCAGCTGAATGTTTATGTTCTGAGCAAGCTGATTTCCCTCTTTTTCAGTTACCTTATCTATAAAATGGAATGTTCAAGTTTACTGATAAACTCTGAAAAGTCTACATGAAATTGTCTTCACAGACGCCATGTTCACATGGTGTCTTTTGCTACCATAACAGAAATACCCTACCAAAAAAAGCCAAGTGTAAGTCCTTAGGTTCTGATCATGCTCTAACAGCATGGGAAGTGATAGGGACAGGACATTGTGCTGCCATCTGCAGTTTCAACTGCCTGCAGCAACAGAGACTTTATCTGACTTTACATTTAAATAGAAGTAAAATTGCAGAAGAGATTTATGACTTTTTCCCTTCCTTAAAAGTGGGTGCTAAAAACTGAATAATAATTTGACTAAATGTGTATATTTTTTTTAGTGCTGACCAAATCCTTATGAACGGTTACTTTGCAGTTACATTTACAAATGGCTGTGAAATTTTCCGACCATGATCAGTACTTGTACATCATGAAACTGTTTTTTCTTGCAGAAAACTACTCATTTGATTTAAATACATCAGTAACATGAATTGATTTGTAAGAGCACATAGAGAAAAACAAATTTTCTTTGGAACCTTCATATTGCTGTAGTCTTGAGCAAAATACTGAAAGCTGGTTTTATATTGCTAATTTATGTAAATATCTTTATTTCTTGTAATACTAGGAACAAATTTGCTTTAAATAGTTATGTTATTTCAAAAACAATAGCAAGGTACTATGCACTTGTGGGACAATTTGGAAAGTTCTGTTTTATGTCAGAGAATACTGTGTTTTCCTTTGTCCAAATGAAGAGGTATTGCAGGATGATTAAGTAAGAAAGCTTATGATTTGAGATAAGAAACAATTTAGTGCCTACTGAAGACAGCAAAAACACTTCCTGTCCTTCTCCCTGCTCTGGGGGACTTTATGGTAACTTTGTAGTAAAAATTCAAGCCAGATATCATCTTAGTACATCAAACTTTCATGGTAAAGTCTAATTAATAGATATGTTTAATATTTGTGCTGTATTTTTATATATAGAAAACAAAAGTAGTGGAAGTGAAGATAAATTAAAGAATGTAGAACGAAACCAGTCAAACATTTTGCCGGGTGAGTTCTGTTGCATTTCCCCCCTCTTCTTAAAGCAAATCGTGTTTTATAGATGCACATTTTTAGCTCTCAAGTCAGAACATAAATTATAAACTAAACCCAAGTTGACCTCAATTAGAGGAGAAGGATGTTCTTGTGGCTAAGGCAGAGAACTGGGTGTCAGGACATCTGGTTTCTATTCTCAGCTTTGCCACTGCATCATGTGACTTGGGGCAAATCATTTAACTTCTGTATGGGAAAAGGTAAAACTTAAATACTAGCAACCGATTTAATTTTTTTAATAATTATATATATGTCACTGTTGTGATAGAGCAAAACATTTTAGAATGTATTTTTTGAACCTTGAGAAGTATGAATCCATTCCTCTCAGACAAAGTGTCTTCTGTATATACTGTAATTTTTATTAAGGAAAGTTTTTGTGGCATTTGAAGGTAAATACACAGTTGGGAGGGGGGCAGGAGTTAAATCCATACAACTCAAAGTTGAGTAAGAGGGCTTAAAATTGCTTTCATGATTGTTTTGGATCTTTTTGGTATAAGTGGATTATAAATCAACTTGGGTCCTTAACTAGGGTGAATATTGCTGCAGTGGCTTGCGTATTTCTACTTTTAGATGGGTCATTGCTGGGGATTACTACCTCCCTAGCTGTTGTCAGAAAGGAGTACATAGCTGTTCTTTAGCTGTCCCAATGCAAAGGTAGTATCTTAGCCTAAATGACCAGTGAGAATAGGTTTGAAGACAGATGTTTATCTGTTGACTGAAACTGTAGGGGTACAAAAAAGTACCTACTTTTTTGATCTCTAGCAGAAGGGTAAAATGGAGACCTGCATTTCACTGCCCCTTACTCTTTCTCTACCTGGGGTAAATGAATACCAAGTATAAAAATATCCCAGTGAGACGTCTTGGTAACTTTTTCCAAACAACTCTGACTAATCTTCCCATTCCAATGAATTATTTTAAATTCTAATGATCAGTGATCCCTTTGTCTTCTAGGACATATCTCAGATGTTATATAACCTGCTATCTTTTTCCGCAGAGTTTTTGCATCCTTTATTTTAACCCATCCTTTTTTGGTGTTTCCGCCTCCCACATCTGTCTGCAATTCAGTACTTACATTATATATTTTGAGTATTACACCTCCTCTGTGTTTGTTTTTCTGTTTCATACTATATATAGATCATATCCGCCTGCACTGGCACTGTTACGTCTTATTGCACCAGGTGTCCATGATGCCAGTGAAATCTATCAAAGCAGGAAAGTGAGTGTAGGGTATGTTATAGAACAATGATATTCCAGGAGATTTTTAGATCAGTTGGATTCTAACTTTTTTTATCTCCTTTATTTGTGTGTTCTGATCTCTGTTGTGTATTTGTATTTGCCTTATGTCTTAACTGACACTATCCTTACGTTGTCTAGCAGTTGTATTTCAGTATAGATCACTACCGTATCATCTTGCTTTCCTGGTTTATATTATTCTGCAGGAGAATTCTACATCACACGCCATTCAAACCTGTCTGAAATTCATGTTGCTTTTCACCTCTGTGTGGATGATAATGTAAGGTCCGGCAACGTAACTGCTCGGGATCCTGCAATCATGGGACTCAGGAACATTCTCAAAGTCTGCTGCACACACGACATTACTACCATTAGTATTCCTCTCCTATTGGTGCATGATATGTCAGAAGTAAGTAAATATAAGAATTTAACTTGGCTTTATATCGTAGGATGCAACAAAAGTGACTTTCGAAAAGGGTATGTTTCATGCTGGTTTAAGCCACATGGGACAGTTTACGCCAGTCACGTGCTCCTGCCACATCATTATGTTGACACTCATTTATACGTTGACACAGATTAAGATCTGGACCAGTTACAAGCACCTCAGCCAGCTGAATGACTTTGGCTTTTTATTCCCACCCCTCATTTTGGACACTTTGCTTTCTTGATCCAGCTAATTGCATACTTGTACTACTGAAGGATGGGACTACTAGTAGTCTTCTGGCAACATCTCTTGCTTAGAAACTGTACCTCCAGGGTCATTGATGCAGTAGTGATACCAGGTCCCCAGTTTTAATTGGTGCTAGCTGGAAACCCTTGAAACTAAGTTTTACGAGCAGCAGAACTAGGAAAGCTGGGCTTAGAGTTCTATATCCCCAAATAGCACTCTTTACCATCTCAATCTTACGCAGCAGCAATCGAATTTCACCTTTGCTCTGAACTGTGGTCTTCACTGCCTAATTACTTGCATCCTTATTTTTTGGCCCTATTTTCTCGTTTAAGTCCCCCAGATATCAGCTGGGCAAGAAGCAGCATATTGCTAGCGCTCTTTGTGGATACGACTGTGCTTCCTTGTTGTGCTGACCTTTTCTATTCACTTCCTCAGTGGGCACTAATGTACAACATAAATGTCTTTTACTTAACTGTAACTTTGAACAGTGCATATTACTTTAATACCATTGGAAGTCTCTGCACTGTCGCATGTGGCTCACAAGATACTAACAGAGATGAAAAGGGGCTGGAGAGGCAGGGTGAGAAGCAGTAGGCAAACCGTGAAGGCATATGCCTCACCTCCTCAGGAGGTGGAAAGTCTGTAAACTTAAAAAAATGAGAAGGATAATACTGCCATTACTATAACCTTGTATGTGTAATTATAGTCTGTTGTGGGTTTTTTTTAAGTAACCCTTTGATTTTTTTCAGTTATAAATTTCAATACTGCCTTTCCTTCTTTGAAACTGCCTGGCTCACAGCAAAGTAAAGGATCACCATAAAGGATTACCCTTAACAGTGACTTTTTTTATAGGGGAATGTGATTTGAACACAGTCTACAGTGGCCCCCTTTTGCAAGATCAGGATCTATTAATGTGACAGTACAAGCAGTGCAGAAGTTAAAAATGTCCAGTTATGAAGCTTCTGAAGGATATACTTCCATACATAAAAGTAGACTTTTAGGAGCTGATGATATTATTTCTGAGACTTTTCATCTCTGAAATCATATCAAGACTTTTTGAGAGGTCACAAATGCAAATAATCAACTTGCAGGATAGCAGCCTGGGTTACTCATGGGACCCAGTTACTGTGTTTCATAAATTTATTCACCTTGTTTCTTAATTGTGTTGCCATCTGACTCTATTCTTCTTTTTCTTTAAACCTGGTTAGTTTTAGCTTTCATTTGCATAGCTGTATTTTAATGTGCAAATAAAGCACACCACCACCTGTTCAGTGTACTTTGGGAGTGTTTTGTTGCTTGGATATGTGAAACTGAGGAATTAGCTTCATGTCTAGTGCTGGATCTTAAACGGTCCTGGTAAAACAGTTTACCTTTTATATTAAGTTTTAAGTCTTTGCAGAGTAAGCAGAACGTGATCTGTATTGTATGTTTAGCCAAAACTGTACTGTGTGAAATGTATTAGCAGCATTGCTTGTTACAGTGCTTTGCAGCTGGCTGACCTAATTTGAAACACACACATATGTAACATGTTGTTGAGGGAAAAGTGAGTAATAACAGATTTCTGAAAGCTAACCTGAACTTGATGCCTTCAGCAGCCCTGGTTTTGAATCTGTGTTTACCACCTACATAAAAACATTTTTGTAAAGTGGTTAACCAGGAGCACAGCTGCAGAGATGTTTGCATGCTTCACTGTGGCAGGCATTCATCATGAGTTTTCTTTGTGCTTTTCCCAAAGGTTTTCTTCTTTTATGGATGGAACCATGGTGTTTATAACCTCACAGAAGTAATGAAATCATTAGATTTCATTATTATTTCTATGAAGAAGAAAAAAAAAAAAGGAATTCTATTTTCCTTAGTTTTTCTTATGATGAGAACAACAAAATCAAATTCATCTGTTCTAATCATTAAGTTAAATGAAGGAAAGAAAACTGGGTTTGATACTTGACAAAGGCAAAAGCAGACAAGTTCAAATTCAGGCAAATGCGATGTTACTGTCTGATCACTGTTCTGAACCTGATATAAACTGATATATAAACTGGGAATAAAATGGCTCTCATAGCATTTTTAGCAATGCCATGCTAGAGCTGGCACAGTAGTTTCAACATACTTTCAACAAGTTTCAACTCTTTGGTAGTTTCAACATAGGAGCTGTTGCTGCTGTCCTCACAGCAGGACTGTGAGAAACATGTTTATTACCATAACAAAAATGTTTGGGGAAAAAAAAGTAAAAATTAAGGAAGAATAACTTAATATTTATGAACATGGTTTATGTATATAAAGAGATTATTGATGGGTATATTAACCTCGCGTATTAACCTCAAATGCTTCTTGTCCGAGTTTCCTGCCTTTAACTGTATAGCTGCTTATATAGGATTTGCATGGATGTACTTTGAACAAGCATCTTACTAATTCTTAACTTATTGAATTAAACATTGAAATTTGGTTTGAAATCTTCATCCCACATGGCGTTTATGGACTTCAACATTTTCGTTACCTGGTTACGATGTGATCTGCAAAGGTGTGAAACCCTTAGCTTAATAAAAGTGGCAACACCATGTAGTAAGTCTGTCACTAATTTGTTTAAATGAGGTTCGCAGCGCATCTTCCTAGTTGGTGAAGCTTTCCCTCTTCCTTCTCCTGCCCCATTTTTTTTTCTTAATAGGTAGAAGAAATCTGATAGCAAATCATCGCATGCTAAGGAGTGACATAGTTTCTGCTAGCGATCAAACCCAGGAGTCCCAGGTGTTCTTGGTTTTTTACTCGCTTGAATCTTATTAACCAAAACTCACTGTAGGAGATGGGGTGTTTGTTCCCCCTCCCCCCATCTCCTGCATTGTAAGCTGAATTGGTACATAACTGACCCTTTATCATCTCCACAACTGTTACTTAGTTTGCATCTAGAGAAAAATCCTGACAGTGTGGCAAAACCCTGAGAACTTAGGTTTTTAAAGATGGATTAGAATTGAATCACTACTGTGTCATTTTCAGTTCTTGTGGCTTGCATGGAGTGGCATTCTGTATTCAACCTGTTATTTCCAGAAGTGCCCACAAGACTTGTGTTCCTCTGAAATAGTCCAAGGGACAATGTCATATCCTGCTGTTTCAATCAGTCCTTTAAAGGCTTAGTTCACTTTACTGATTACGCAAGGTACTTCTGAGTTGCCTTCAGAGCAACAGGACCTTTCTTTTTAGACACTGTTTTTTTATCTAAGCCAAAACAGTGATCAGAACTAACAATGAATGCCTACATTACTTGTGACACATAGACATGTAAGTTGTAGCAAAGACCAAGGATCAAGTATTTCTTCAGAAAGCTTAGAAATGTAGGGAAAAAAAAAATGTTGTCCAACAACGTGTATGATTACTGTATTGTATGCCCTAAAACCAGCATCTACTGATACAATGATTTACATAATAAAAGCAAGATTTCTGGAAAGATATTAATGAGAATAATTCATGAGATGAAGATGAATTCTGTTTGGTTTAAGTCTTCACATAAATGTATCTTTAGGGGAGAAGGGCTTCTTCCAGTTCTGCTATTAGAGAGGAGGTTTTTGCTGAAGTTGGCAGGTATGCCAGTAAACCTTAAATAACCATCAAGAAGAGCTAGGAATTATCAGTTACTTCTGCTAAGGTGTGGTAAGGAATCTATCTTTGTCTGGCTGATGCATAAATCTGAGTTATCCATTGGATGTTATGCAGTTTTCTGAAGCTCCATAGGGGAGTTAAATAACCTTATTTCCAATTATGTTAATAGTATTATCAACAGTATTTTTCTGCAATATCTCAGCTTAAAAAACATATAGATTGTTCTGACGCTGGGCTCTCATACCAGTAGGCAGTGGCAGTGCTTTTATGGTCACCTATAAGATATGTAGGCCTCTTCATGGCTTGTAATGGTGCTTGAATACCTGCTGGGAAAATGGGGTTCTGTGGCAAAAATGTGTTATTTTATTGCCTTCCCTGCTACTCATGTTGGTTAGATCCATTGAGCATTGAGGCTTTTCATTTATTAATTTTTAGGAAATGACTATTCCATGGTGCTTGAAGAGGGCAGAGCTTGTGTTCAAGTGCGTAAAAGGTATGTTAGTGAATGCTTCACACTGTTTTGGGCTTTTTTTTGTCTATGCTGCATTTGGTGACATCCAGCCTTAGCTGAGGCTGTGTATTTTCATAAAAAAGTGATTTTCAATAATTACTGATTGTTAAAACAATAATTTTCTCTAAAATTTTTAACTGTCATATGAGGAAGCAGTCTCAGACGCTTAGAATAGAGACTAAAAATGTTGTGAAAATATCTTTGCAACTTAAACACAGAGAGTAGAAGAAAAAGCCTTTACTGCTGCTTTGAGCAGTCTCTAGAGGAGGGCAAAAGCTGGTGATTCTCTGCAGTATAATTTCCAGTGGCTTTTGTATTTTGATTGCCTCTAGCAATGAGGACTTCCTACATTTTTCCAAGACTAGTCTATAGGCTAATTCATCTCAGTGCTGAGAAGTCCTCGTGACTCAACTTGGTTTTCTGCCTTTCCAAGTGATCTTACTACTTGCTGCGTTCTGTGTGCCGCACTTATATACTTGAGTCATTTAGAGTATTTAAAATGTTAATAGTGTTAATGTTCTTTCTACACCTACTTGAGGAACCTCTTCCTATAGTGACCTTTGGTAATTCACAATGGAATATCATCCATATAACTATTTTCATTAATCAAGTATTTTTCTAAGTATATTTATTTGCCATGAGCGTGGTCCTTTGGACTTTTTAATTCATTTGTAAGGACATATTGTTGCAAAAATGCCATATTGTAACTTGATCAGTAAACGGGTGCTGAGCTTTTTCCGTATAAGTAGGTCCAGATAGTTTCTGTTGCTGCCAGATTGCCAGTGTACTTTTGGCAACAGGCTTGTATTTATTAACGTGGATATGGTCACATGAGAGCTAAAGGAAAGCGCTATTTCTCAATGAAAGCAAGTCATTGAAAGAACTCATAACGCACATATTTGGAGAAACCTCACACTTCTTCTGGCTACTACTGTGCTATACGTAGGACAGGTTATTCTGGTCGTCAAGGGTATATTGATTTTCTCCATAACTCCTCATTAGATTTTCCAGTTAAAGCAGATTTCAGTCAGGAGATTGGCCAAGTCTGATTTAAGTGCAATTAATGACATCCCCAGTTAAGGCAGTAAAAGGCGTAATTATATGTGAAAAATCCCTCATGACTTGATAATGGTGTAATTGACGTGGAAGACTGCACATAGTATGCATGCTGTTTTATAGGTTTCATGATGGAAATGGCCTCATGGGATGGAGGAATTTCGCGGACTGTACAGTTCTTGGTACCACAGGTAGGTTAAACCAAGTTCATATCCAGTCTAGGAGTTTGTTTGTAGAAATTGTTAAATTTCAGCAGATCTAGTTTTGATTTCTTTTCTATTCCCTGCTCTTTTTGTGTGAGCTTATATTAACCACTATGGGTTTGGTTTCTTGCCAGTAAAACAGAATAAGAGGGATTTATATTTTTGGATATCTTGTAGTATCTTCTAAGGATGCTAAATTTTGAAACTGGGAAGTTCACCTTTACAAATCGTGAATATATCACCTTTGAAAGACATACCTTTTTTGCTATTATTTACTCTGAAGAGATGGCTAACCTAACTTGCATTAGGTAAGTTTTGGTGTTAGTCTTATTGCCTAACAGCTTGGAAAGCTGCAATGCACTGAGTTCACTCAGGCTTCCCCGGGGTCATTATTAACTCCAGGTTTTTGAAGGCAGTTGAAAGTAAGATTCTGAATTGATTTAATTTAATGTTCTAGCTGATCTTCAGAAACAGGAAGTTTTCCAAAGGTGGCCAGCACCAGCTTGTATTGTAGAAAGTGGTACTGCAACATAAAAATCAGTTATATTAGGAAAGAAATAGCATGTATTTCTTGATGAAGTAGTAAACTGTTGAGCAAGGAGGAAGCCAAGAGTAAACTTAAGTACTGAAGTTGGATCTAATCCTGGAATTCTGAGAGCAGGCGTCCTGTAGATAATGAACAGCACTGTCCTGCTTATGCTGGGCAGAAATAATCAATTACTGGAACAAGAAATCTCCTGGAAACAGGTATGTCCCAGAAATACAGAAGCAGTATTTGTCGGTCAGTGTTTTCCTTTTGATTGAAATAAACAGAATTATAACACATAGCTTCAAAAAGATCTTTATAATCTTCTGAAAACCAGCAAATCTCTTAAATGTCAAAAAACAGACTTAATTCTTCCAAACTACAGCAAAAATGCCAAAGCTTACTGGTGTGTTTTTTTTTTTTTAATACTGTTTTCCAGACAATTTCTGAGGAAATGTTTTACCAACTGAGTAATATGCTTCCACAAATCTTCAGAGTATCCTCTACATTGACTCTGACCTCTAAGCACTGAATGTTGTGCAGCAGTAAGACTTATCATGTTGCCAAAGGATGAGATTGCAGAGATTCTGGACTGGAATGTCTCTCTTTTGAGGGATGATGACCCTGAAGTGGTATTTGTTGCACCTTCAAAAATTATGACGTCATAATAAAAGATAAATACTGTCTGCATTTGAGTGATTGCAGTTGATTTTTGCCTCTTGCTTTGTTGCAGCACAGTATTAATGCTTAATTCCTCACCTTTATCTGAAAGAATTCAGTGTAACTTCTTGTATGTAAACAACAGAAATATATAGGTGGTGCTTGTCGTTAAGTAGTAGGAATGAAGAGCTTATGGTAGGAACAGGATCTTTTGGATGGGCTTCAGGCAGCTCAGTTTTGAAAGCATTTTCTGAATTTGTTCAGTGACATTTAAGAAAATATGAATGATGTTAGGTGTCTCCTTAGAATAACTTTGACATAATTTGTCACCATTGTCTTTCCAGCATCAGTGACCACAAAATATAATCTATTACAGCCTCATTTCACTGTTACAAAATAAAAGACATGAAACAAGTATTTAACCTGTGTTTTGTAAATCAGAGAAGTGTTCTTTTGAAAAAAGTAATTCAAAATAACACACCTGTGACAATAATTAGATTTTTAAATTATTTCTTCCCTTTTTTAGTATGTGAACTTTTTGCTTCGTTTCAAGATTTCACATTGACAAGCCTGCCTCATCAACAGCTTAATAGGAACACTACTGTGTTCTGGACTCTTGTGGTGGGAGGCTGGAAGCAATCCTGCAGTGCAGAGGCTGGTCACCCAGGAAGCCCTGTCTGAAACTGAGTCAGCATTTGGGGTGTGAAGGTCCCAGGTCGCTTTCTGAAGTCCGCAGTTCTGTTAGACAGGAACCGCAGGGATCCTGTCAGAGCTGGCTTTGAATATGAAATCTCTTTCCATGTATTGCTGAAATTCACTTGAAAACTGGAGATCCGGGAAGCCAACTTAAAAGCTAATTATTTTCTTGGGCCACAACACCCCCATGCAGCGCTCCAGGCTTGGGAAAGAGTGGCTAGAAAGTTGCTTGGTGGAAAATGACCTGGAGTGCTGATGGACAGAGCTGAACATGAGCCAGCTTGTGCCCAGGAAGCCAAGAAGGCCAGCAGCATTCTGGCCTGTATCAGTGCTAGTGTGGCAGCAGGGCCAGTGCAGTGTGTGCCTCTGTACTTGGTACTGGTGAGGCCACACTTTGAATCCTGTGTTCAGTTCTGGGCCCCTCACTGCAAGAGAGACATTGAGGTGCTGGAGTGGGTGCAAAGAAGGGCAATGAAGCTGGTGAAGGGCCTGGAGCACAAGTCTGATAAGGAACAGCTGAGGGAACTGGGGTTGTTTTGCCTGGAGAAGAGAAGGCTCAGGGGGGACCTTATCGATCTCTACAACTGAATGGAGGTTGCAGTGAGGTGGAGGCAGTCTCTTCTCCCAGGTTACAAGTGATAGGATGAGGGGTAATGGCCTCAAGCTGTCCAAAGGGTGGACTTGGCAGTTGTGGGGTAATGGTTGGACTTGATGATCTGAAAGTTCTTTTCCAACCTAGCTGATTCTGTGGTTCTATGATTCTATCTTCATTGTAATCTTCTCCCCCGGTTCCCATTATAATTTAGTTTGATAAATGTGAAGATGGCAAAGCTCTGTTCTGGTGAAGCTGAATGACTTAAAATTCTCACAGAGAATCAAAGGAATATAAATCAGTTCATGGTGTTTATGAGGTCACTGTGTAATGAGCAAACTCAGTATTTTTATTGGGTCCTGCATGCTGTACAGAAGCCATGTAAGTGACCCAGCAAACATCCATTGCTGGACTGTCACATGTTTTTTTTTTTTCTTCTGCCAGCAACTTCTAAAGAAGAATCATGCAAGTAATGTGGTCTAATTTGGTGTTCTAGAAAAGAAGGATGTAAATTCATCTAGAAGGAGCTTGATTAGTCCTGCTAGAGCTCATTTGTCTTAAGCTAAAATTGAACTCTGGTACAAGAAAAGCAAGTTCTCTAACCACTATTCTGTTTGTGAAAGGTGTGGTAGCAGAAGTGTTCCTTTTTATAAGTTGTCAGACTTATCTGTGTTAGGGAAAAGGTCTGTGTTACATATTTGGTACTTTTATTCCTTCAGTCAGTCCATCTACCAACACATAGCCTGTGGAACACCAAAAGTTCTTGAACAGATCATCTTGCTTACACAGGCTCTTGTTGGCATTTATCATGACCAAATTCTCTTATTTTGCCAAAACAAAGACTCCATGTAATTTAGTACCACTTCTGTAAAACTGACACTGAGTTCTAAGAAAATAACTTTTTACCTTTCATTTTTTGAATCCGTATGTTTTCAGTAGATTCCATATAAACTTTTCAGCATAATAACCAATTGGTCTTTGATTCTAAAAAGAACAAGCAAGCTCTAGTGGTGAGGTTTTGGGAAATCAGTGGTAGGAATGGTACAGGAAAACTATTAGTTCTACTTAAAATTGTACTGAAGCCTGACCCTCGTCAATGCTGGATTGTCCAGCCAAACTGAATCTTTGTCTAAAGGGCTCTTGATACAACATCTTTTATTTCCGTTTTTCTTATCTATTCCCAAGAAAGTAGTGCTAACAGCAGATTTCTAGCTGTCTGTGTGTAAAAACAGGCTATAGAGATGGGATGACCTAAACTGTACTTTCTGTTTGATCTCTACCTGGCAACCATACAGAACAGTAGCATGCAGACTGCAATTTATGGGGTAGAGCCACGTGAGAAATCCTGTTTGGGTCATGAGAAGCTATTTGAGATTGAGAGGAAAATGACTCAAGAGGCATGAGGTTTTCTATTTGTATACGCAGTGTAGCATTCCTTGGGAGGATGACAATATTTAATGCCTTGAAAATGTTGCATAAAATTGTATAAATGGCTCTTTCCCCAAAGAGAGATGAGGAGCAAATAACATTGTTTAACTTCTTTAACCTTCTCATGGTGACCAGTATAAACTGCAGTTGCCCTTTACAGAATCCAAACTGAGGTTATTACAAGAAAAATAATCATTTTAGAGAGTCTGAATTTGTCAAGACCATCAGTAAGTGACCTTCAATCTTCAGCTATAGGATCTGTGTCCATTTGCTTACATGGTGACTGATGACAAACAGGAGGAAAAGAATGCAGACAGCTGAAAACCAGGTTTACAGACCTTGTCCTGACCAGACTGCTTTTACCCTGTTGCAATTCCAGAAATTTCAGTGTTAGTAGATGTCACTGCCTGGAGAAGAAAGAATTGCATCTGAGCTCTTTCCTTTGCAATAGCTCAGTCTGGATTCTAAGTTAATGAAGCACAGCTGAAAGATGTTATTGTATAATTTCCCATTGTATGAGATAAGTGAAGCTACGGGAGGTGATTTTGAGGAGAGGATATAATTTAGAAGGAGAAAATCATGAATAAGATTGTGTTCTAACCCAGTTCTGTTATTTCTGTGAGCTTAAAAGGTGATCTTTTTTTTCATCTGTACTTCATTTTCCCCTCATTAGAGCAAAGTTTCATTTGTGCTTTTGTAATATTTTGAGCATTAATCTTACATGCCACATTTACTCTTCTTTCTTGCCTGTACTATATCCAAAAGTACAATACTGTTCCATGGTATTCATACCAGGTCAGAAGGATAGAGAGATAGATGCTTTATGCTCTATTTGTATGTTTGCCTTGTTGAAGTATCAGGTCAGACCATCAGTGCTGCATAAAAATGAATTTATTACTTCACACTTGCATACTGGATGTGGTAGAAGCCAGTAGTAACCATGGAATTATGGAACCACAGAATTAGAATAATGCATTATTATGCACAAGTATAAACAACCTTATTTCTGGTTGTGTAAGTTGAAGGGCTTGACTTTATGCTATAATCACATTTAAACACTAAGTTGTAATCTTACCCCAACATTTAGAAGCAAGTGGAACAAGGCAAGCATGCATCACAAGGAGCAGCTCTCGAAGAGTATCCAAAGGAGTCGTCAGAAGCAAGATGGCAATGAACTGGGGTAAAACTCATAATGCTCGAGAGAAAGAACGGACTGCCTCCAGCAACAGGGTGGTATTCTGTACATGATACAGGCTGTTGTGGTGATTTTAGGCTATAAAGGAACCCATAAGAAACCTTTAAACCTCTTTTAAGATTTTTTTTGGAGATCAGGCCAGATTCTGGTTGAAAAAAGGTGGTTCATAATTCATTTCCATTCCTACATCTGTCAGAATAACCTGCAAAGGGAGAAAAACA
Organism: Amazona ochrocephala; assembly: GCA_039720435.1. NCBI lineage: Eukaryota > Metazoa > Chordata > Aves > Psittaciformes > Psittacidae > Amazona > Amazona ochrocephala. The sequence continues at coordinate 54,734,081 of CM077880.1, forward strand.
GTGTTCACCTTTTATAATAAGGGGTCCAAAAGATAAAAGTAATTGAAAATGGGCAATGTAAGATGTGAAGTAAGTCTTGAAAGCTCTGCCTTGCTATGTAAGCTGCCCCGTACAAAGTTTCATGTCCAAAGTGCATTGCTTAGGAGGGCCTACCCAGAGTATTGTTATAGAGGAGTAGAAGACCGCAGCAGAAGTGACCCACCCATCAGCTCAGACAGATACATTGGTGTACCCTGGTAGGGAAAAAGATACTGAGTGTGTTGCCTGTGTCCCACTGAATAAGTATGAGGAAGGTGGCTGCTGTCTGTGGAGGAGGAGAGAACCTCTACCAGCCTCCTGGGAGGCAGTCACTGTCGCTAGGTCTATAGGAAGGCTGGGAAAGTGGATTACCTGCAGAGGTAATGGCAATTCATACAGTGACAGGCATCATACCCAAAATAGCTGGGGTGAGTGGACAAGAAATGGAGGGCACCCACAAATCCTATCTATTACTGGTATTAAGGAGCAAAGCATAAGGAAATGGAAGAGTGTAGTGTAAAACAGCCCAGAGAAACTTGTCAGTGAACAGCCAGCTCTTCTTTTGCTGAGTTTAATAATGCCTTTTGACAAGGAAAAACATTGACTGCATTAACAGTCTTTAATGTGGCTGTGGCGGAAGAGTGATAGTACAAGGAAGTCAGCTGGAACAGCAACAATTTAGACAAGGCCAAAAGACATGGCTAGGAAATAACTGATGTAATTTTGAAGCTAGTGAAACGTTCATTAGATATTCAGTAGAATGTGGCAGAATGGTCTGAGCAGGCCACAGAAAGACTGCAGAGGTGGTAGAAGATAGTGTAAAGTGAGGTGGCAAGCGCAGCTTGGGGAAAATAGCTTTGGCAAACAAAGCTTTTTTGGAGCTCTTTCTTCCCACATGAAGTTCTTTTCATTGGAAAATGCACTATGGACTTCAGCACATGGTACATAGCTCTTGTCTCACTGACCTGTTTCTCTGCTTTCAGAACTAACATGGGACAGTGCTTTCAACCAGCCCTACTCAGGGCCAAGAAGAGACAGAGAAATTTTCTCAGTCAGAGTCACAGAACAAAACAGTGTTCTTGTGTCATGTTTTTAACAGACATATAAATATGAAGTGTGTAGTAGCAAATATTCTATGTAACACATTAAAAAACCCCAAAAGCTGGCAGTGTTAAATCATAAAAGAACTCAGCACAGAGTGCTCTACCTGCATTTCTCAGAAGAGTCATGGTACATACTGACATCTTTCAGGTGGCTGTTGCAGTTCACAATGTCTTGTAAATTTTCAGTCACTGTGAATGCAGCAAATCCACCAACCTTGCAGAATCTAGGGCCTGCAGGACGTGATGTTAGTTTTAATTGTCTTCCTAGTTTTGTTTGGCATTCACCTTTATTTAAGAGTCACCTTTTGGTCTACATTTTGCTGGTGTAAATTCAAGTCTAAGTTCAGTGACTTACTCCAAAATTACACAGATGTAACTGAGAGCATAATTTGGCCTCGTGTGCCCTTCCAAGGGTGCTAAGTTTGAAGACATACACAGTAACACTGGCTAAATGACAACTGAAGGGGAATATGAAAACCATCTGTAAATATTTAAAGAGTGCAAAGATTGAAGAGGAGGCGGGTTTGTACTGCATGTTCCAAGAAGGGTTTCAACTTAACTAACGGGGATAAAGGTAAGCAAAGAAAAATATGTAAGAATTAGAGAAGCAGGATTTCTAAAACCTTAGAAATCCTGTCATAATGTACAAAAATTTCTCTGAGAATGGAGAGATAGTCACTGCGTAGCTTACAAAATGACAGGAGGATACAGCTATGCCTGTGTGTTATAAAGTACTCTTAAGGTGCCTGGGAGATGGTAAGACAGGGTTTACCTTGGGAAGTGTCTGCCTTCCCTATTGCTCATCTGAAACGGGTTGATTTCTCCCTCCTGTTCCATCTTTGGGAAGCACATGCATGACCATCTGGGTCCAGACAGACATAGTTTGTCCCTGGTTGACTTAGTATGTTGATCGGTTTTAAATCTGCACACAAGAGCAGAGAGAAAAGCTCTCTGTTCCTTCAAGATGTACTTTCTGTGAAAGACAAAACCTTGGGGGAAGAAATCCTTAAGTTGAATTAATTCAGGTTTGGATAAGGGGTATAAGATAGTCATATGCTACATGGCACGGCCAGTGCTTTCCTAGTGGGTTTTGGTTCATTCGTAACAGTGCCAAATATCAGAGCATCTTTCAGACCTAGTGGTTTCAATATGAGTTCAAAGCCTTGGCCCTATGTAGTAAGAAACCCTGTCCATACAAATTCAGGAGTGTCTTGAACTGGGAAGTTACCAGAGTTGAAGCTGGTTTGATTGTGTCCCAAAAGTCTTATTTTAAGCTGCTTTAAGCTGAACCGTAACAGCTCCTGCCTGGCATAAGTTATAATCCTCCAAAATGCTCTGTACTCACTCATGCAAGTCATTTATAGTCACTTTTCAACTTTGTTCCAAACAACCCTTTTAAATCCCAGCAAAAATAGCATTGCTCCACAAACAGGGGCCTGCTTCCTTCCGCCACTCCTTGTGTGCAGCATCCACGTTATCAGTCTTGTGTGTGCCTATTTCTGCAGCAGAAATCCAACCAGCACAAGGCAGCCAAGCCTCCTTTTTTGAGAAATGAATCTTTGCTTCCTCACCAATGAAAGGCGCAAATTGCAGTGGGCCCATGACAGGAGCTTGGCCTCAAGCTTGACCAGCTACACAAGAGGATGTGAGTGCTTCTGTTGAGTAGTTGTTTGGAAACCGCGGCCTGACCACCAGTTGTTATCTTGGATATGTTTTTAGCCATTTTGGAAAATTCTTCCTGCCCATGGAAGTGGTTCTTTCTTTCAAGCAGTACATAAATTATGGGCAAGTCTTACAAGCTGGTGTTGCTACATGCAAAATGGTACACACCACTCTTGTGTCGATAGCTAGCGCCTCTCAGCTCTTTTTATGGAGTCTTCCTGTTAAGAAATATGAACTGCAGATAAAAATACATCATTGGCATCTTTCTGAGGCTTGCTTGATTTCTAAAACTACAGAATAATTCAGGGAACCTGCCTGACTGTGAGGGATATTGTGCTTTCCTTGGTGCAGGTGCTTTTACTAGCACCAGTTTCTGCCATTTCAGTAGATGGAATTTGTTGTGCAGATTCACTGCTTCTTCAGTTCTGCCTTTGTTAATGGATGTGCTCTGCAGTCCTCAGGGAAGGCAGAGTTTTCCCCTAACACATTTTCTACTTGTGTTTCTGAGTCACACGGTAACTGACAGTTCTCATGGAAACCAACAGAGGTGACTATGTACAGGCAAAGCTAAGTGATGGATGTAGCATTCAACATGAGTAGCATAAAAACTCTGGACATCCAGTCCATGGCGTGCAGACCATGTCAAGGCTTTACATTCTGATCATCATAGCCTTAATGGGAATTAGCTGCCTCACTGTGAAGTACCCAATACCCAGCAAAGTCAAACTCTGTATGGTTCAAATTATATAGTCCTTTTAAATTGCCTGCCATTGCATCAAACAATTTATTCTACTAAGTTGATTTGAAAATGAAAAGACTCAAATCGTGAATGATATATAGCTGACAGTTGCGCAGAAGATAGGCCACAGACTTGAAGAATTTTTGTTGTTGGCACTGGAGAGAGACCTTATTGCTCTCTGCAGCTACCTGAAAGGAGGACGTAATGTGGCCACTGTCAGTCTCTTCTCCCAGGTAACAAGCGATAGGGAAAGAGGAAACGGCCTCAAGCTGTGCCAGGGGAAATTTAGACTGGATATTGGGAACAATTTCTTCAACAAAAGGGCTGTCAAGCATCAGAACAGTCTGCCCAGGGAAATGGTGGAGTCACCATAGAATCATAGAATCATGGAATAGTTAAGGCTGGAAAGGACCTTAGGATCATGTAGTTTCAAACCCCTGCCATAAGCAAGGATGCTTCACACTAGATCATGTTGCCCAAGGCTCTGTCCAGCCTGGCCTTGAACACTGCCAGGGACCCTTGAAGGTCTTTAAAAGAAATGTAGCTCCTAGGGACATTATTTAGTGGTGGACTTGGCTGTGCTAGTTTCACAGTTGGACTGAATGATCTTAGAAGTCTCTTCTAACCTAAATGATTCTATGATTCTCTGTTCAATGATTCTGTGAAGCTACAAACTGGGCCAGATAATGGTAGGATAAAATATGAAGCAGTAAAATGTAGCTTATCAGGAAAACTTTACTGACTGGGAACATTATCAGGCTATAGAAAAGTTAAAATAACTTTAAATCACCTGGGCATTAGAAATCATCTGGATGATGGACAGGATGTTCTATCATGCAGAGATGGGAGCAGCTTTCCTCCATGAAATGCAGAGGCCGCTCCTCATTCCAATAGCTTTCTCTCCAGCCTTAGGTTCATGATAACCCCACCACAGGCACCCTGAGCAGAAAGGAAGCTTGCTTGTTGCTTTTGTGTTTGTTGGTTAGTTGTTTTGAACATTTAATTCACTATTTGTAGGACACAAAGTTCTGTGAGATCAGAGTCCTTTATGTACTTCATGATACAAAAGTCCTAACTCAAAGGCTACTGGAATTAGTGAAAATAAAAAAACAGTGACTCAAGAGCACTGGAGATCTCCAGATCAAATCCAAAGAGATTTGATCACTTTATTATTAAAGTCTGGCCGGACTTTCCTCACAACCTTGGCTTTTTATGCCTCTGTAGCCAAACACTCCAGCAACCATGGGTGTTCAGAACATTGTGGTCTGCAGTGGGGTAAGTAGCATGCCCAAACTCTGATAAGGCCTCAGAGGAAAATACCAGCACCCACAGGTCAATTGAAGCTAATTACTTATAACTGCAGTCCTGTACTGAAAAAAGACCATTAAGAGCATCTTCCAGCCAGATCAATGTCCATCAACAGCTACATTCTCTCACCTTGAAAACAGCAGGATGAGAACCATAATGGCTCAGTTGCTCTTTCATGGCTGTTATCTCTGAGTTATCAGATTAACTACAGTTCAGTTCATGAGCCCGTCTTAATTCTCACGTACATAAAATACTACCTAGGAGAGCTGAGCAAGATTTTCCACCTCAAAAATATAGAAAAGCATAGTGAAAACAACAAAATTCTCTGCTGATCAACTGAATAATGCAGGTAAAAACCAAAGACTTGTGTTCAAGAGAATGACTACAACAGATGCTAGAAGAAAGCTTCCAAGTAACTTTCAAGTACTTAATATGATGTGAGTGAGGAAGCCAGAGGTGAATCTTTCCAGCCATTTCCTATAAAATCTCTGGCCATCTGTTCAAACTTCTTTGCTCTCTGAAGAGCAGCATCAAGGCTCTTTACACTGAAACTACATAATTTGATAAGTTAAAGCCCAAAACCTTCATGTGATGAATCTTTGCTGGATACCGTTATATTATCTGACTTTATAGTCAGTCTTCTCCATTCAGTTGCATGCCTAAACCAAATTCGGGGCTTTTTACAGCAAAGCAATGTTAACTATTGGCCTTTCTGAACTTTGTGTGAGTTTTGCTATTGGCTGCAGTGGGCCCAAGATTTCACTTCCCAGTTCATTTCTAACAGTATGTCATGGTTAAATAAGAAGATGAATGTGTTCAAAACATCAAATCTTTGCAGCTCTTCTGAATGAAAGATAATCTGGCAGCCAGATCTAAAGGCTCAAAATCCATACTGGGTGTCCGAAGAGCAAGACTCACTTCCTTGGTCTCGCCAAGGCCTCACGACATCTTTAGCCAACATATCCCCTTTCGTCTTCTTCATTTGAAAACCATTGGTTATGAAACTCACCCTTGCAAAACTGAGATACAGAGTACAAGAGGGCTGGATAAGTGTCATAATGTGCATAAACCACCAGTGGGCAGATGGTTTTCCAGTAGTAATATATAAAGCTCCTCACCATTCAAATATACAAAGCCTCCTTGTTAGCAGTGTATCAGTGTAGGTCATGCGTATCTCAGGAAAAAGGAAACAAATTAATAGGCCCTTATATGTTTAATTCATATCAGTAATGTTATTCAGGTGCTTATGTTTTCGAAAGATCTGGTCCCTTGCAGTGAAAGAGAAAGCTCTGAACATTAAACTTGCAGTTAAAAAAAAGAGAGAGAGAGAAAATCCATTGCAAAAGGTCTATGCAATAAATGGAATTAGATAGATACCATCCAGTGTATTCAAACGATCACCCTAGTCAGAAAATTATTCTTAGCTCTATAGTAATCATCATATGTTAAGTTAGATGGCTATCTCTCTACGTCTGGAAATATGGCATGAAGGTCAGCCATGGCTTGATCTTTTCTAGAGCTGGCAAGAGTCCCACTTCAAGTGGGAGGTTAGACTAGATGACTTCCAGAGGTCCCTTCCAACCAACATTTCTATGACAGCATGATCTCACACCCATATTGCAATTAAAGGGGCCATGTTACTATTTAAAAAATCTTTGGGATGTGCAGAGCTCATCCAGGGTATTCGTACACAAGGAGTTTAAAGGGAGGGACATTCAGTCCTGTTGATTATCTGTGTGCACCACACTTCAGACAACAATTTATATCTTACTTTTGCTTACAGTGGCAAATAATTTACTGAAAGCAGGCAACATTTTATAGTTTTTCTTCTCTCCACATTTATTTTACTGTCAATGAAAGTATTTCTTGATGAGGACGATCATCCCCCTTGTCTGGGTATGAGACTCATCAGGCTCTCTCCATATCCCTTTACAGGCTGAGGTGGGTTACTGCCTATAGGGGTGTAGGACTCAGTGGGGCATGCTGGGGAAACAGCATTTTGGGATAGCACCAGACGTATTATGGGATGTTTAGGGACAGGACCAGAAGTGGGGAGGGAGGGATCAAGGTAGACTAGGAAGGATCAAACATAGAAAAACAGAGGGATAAGGGGTGAAAAACACACAGTTGCACATAACAGGTTGCGGTCAGCACACTTGTCTGGCCTTGCCTTGCTCCTGGTCACGACAGTCTCCTCTTACTAAACTCTTGTTCCTAACCACTGCCCTTGGGTGAGGGGCCCTCTGTTCTGGGTGCACATGTGTGTATGGAGGTCTGAATGCCATCCACTGACAAGGGGCCCATGAGTCAAAAAAGGTCAGTGAGACTAAGAAGTCAGCAACTGGGGAGACGAGACCATGCCTGTTGCGTCAGTGTGGGTGTCAATGTGTGTACTTGCTAGTGAATATCATGCTGAACTGCCCACAAGTAGGATAAGAGGCCTGTAAACTTAGTTTCCTGCTTCAAAGAGATTGATTGTAGTCTTATGTACTAGAAAAAATATATACAAACGTAGGGCATCCCTGCCATGGCAGAAACGAGCAGGTTGACTGTTGTTTGTCTTTGGTGCCTAACCTCAAAAAAGGGTTTGGGGCTAAACATACATACCTCAGAGGAGGACCTGAATCCCGTGGCCTCTGCAGACACCTGTTAGTATTCCTTTATGATCACAGTAGATGGTGCTTCCACAGTCTGATGGCTGTTGTCATTCAAGGTGACTAGTGTTCTCTACTGCTAATTAGCCTGAGGGAACTCTGGATTCAGCACGGAGCAAGAGAAGTGCTACAGTGCTGAGCATGTCCGTGGGAGCAAACACACCAGGTATGGGAAAGGAGCTTTAGCAAGGGAGGCTGGAAAACTGCTGGAGCTCTGGACCCTACTTGTTCTCTGGCTGCAGCTCTGCCCATGGAGAGGGTGACTGCCTGCAGCTGGTCAACCCGGCTGCCTTCCTCTCTGCTGAAGGGTGCCATAGGGTGAAATGCTCCCGCAGAGGCTCCCTGAGCTTCTGCAGCCAAAAAGAGGTGGGTCACAAGAGCTACTCTGCTGCCCTGTATAAACTGACCCACCAGTGTTCGACTGAAAGGCAGCAGCAATGAGCAGCAGTAGGTGATAATCTTTCAGCTGATGTCATGGCACTAAGAAAGCTCAGTCAAGGCTAGAACATTTATTTGAGCAGGGTAGTGGAGAGATCACCCTAATTCCTATGAGAGGGTTAAGAAAAAAACAAAAAAAGAGAGAGTCTTGGGATCTCTCCTGACTTCCCTTCTCATTCACCAGGGCTTTTCAGCTTCCACACCCCAAAAAGGCATCAAGAATGTGACAGTGCAGGCTGTTCACAGTACACACCAGATCCATGTCATTGTGTATTTTCTGCCTTTTTGTTGGAAAAGATGCATCCATTTATGACTTCTGAGAAGCATTTCTACGCACATAAAGGAAAGCTCTCTCCTGGCAGTCCAGACTCCAAGCCATGTCTTCGTATTTGAGAGACCAAACCAAGGCAGCGTAAGCATGTTGGCTTTCAGATGGGGGATGCTCAGTGCTTTCTGAAACCCAGGCCCATGTGTCTGAAGCTGAATGCACCTCATAAATAGGGGTACTTGGAATCACAAGCCATCTGGGAAAGCCTTGGTCTGTGAGCAATGTGATGCCACTGTATCAGGGCACAATCTGGCTGTTGCCCTGTGGTCTGTTCACACTGAGGGTCGAGCTTGCAGTCATGAATAGCTCTGTAAAGAACCATTCTGCCCAGTAAGAACTGCCTGCTAGATCACCTACTTGCTGCATAAACCATCTTAATTTTTACAATGGAGTCATAACGGTCCAGACCTGCCAGACACTTAGTAAAACAAAACTAGAAAAAAGGTGGCAAACACAAAGCAACCAAAGAGAGGAAAGGATGGGTCAAACTGGTGATAGCAACAAGATTCAGCAGCAGATGGTGAAGAGGCTTTAACCTCCTGTGTTTATGTCAACCAGACAGCAATAAAGTACAACAATCTAGGACCTATTAACATGCACTCCTGTGGCCAGTTCTTAAACTGGTTTCTTCAGGTGGATTTTATTGTGCCATGAGCATAATTAATTTTCACAACATTATTTTCATGATAGCTTATCGCACATTACATGATAGGTTATTACACATTACATTACAGCATTCCCATGCCTCAGGCTTTTTGTAACAGTAGGAGAAATGGTGGGCTGGAGAAGACAGCTGGGTTTGCACGTGGTATATGTCAGTTTACTTAAGCATAACCATTTTACTGCTGCTGGAGGAATGCAGCAAAAGGTCAGTGCTGAAACTCCACTAAAGTAAGTTGAGCACACATTCCAGCTGCGAACATATGCTCAATACTTGGTTGATCAAAAAGGAAATTTCAGAGCTCTGCTACATGCTTGCCTTGACCCTGCTCCATACCGCCTGTCTAGTGTGCATCAGACAAACTATTTTTTAATCCTGCATAGAATACGCATTCTGGTTAAAGGATGCTTGGAATAGTTGCATATCATCATTAGCAGCGTAATCTTAAACTGGGCCTGTGCATATGGAAAAGTGCACGACAGTATGGAAAGGGATGTCAAGAGGAGAAGTGTCACATGAATGCATGAAATGTGTGGGTTTATTTCTTAGTCCAGTGTGTCCGTCAACCTGACCCTGTCCAAATGAGACTCATCTTTGCAGGGAAAAAATAAACTCAACATTGTTATTCTGCTCTTGCATTTCCCTTGCCTGTGTCTTCTTCAAATGTTTAATCTTCTAGAGTCTGCCTGATCTGGTCAGTGTCAGGGGAAGAATTCCGCGCTATCAAAATGCACAGAGAAGCCACACTGACTTAATTGTACTGTTAAAAATTGCAGGAGTGAAGCTGTTACAGCTACAAGAGTTTTTGGCTGATTTAGAATATGCCCTCATAACATCATTTGATAAAAATAAGACTCAGACATTTTAATAGCACAAATTACTTAGGTTTCATATTTAACTACAGTCACTGTTAAAGCTATAACTGGTTTTTAGAATATTTTAGGAATCCGATCTTGATCTTCCATATGTTAAAAGCCATCACAACAAATACCTTACACTGTGGTTCGTGATGAAGAAATAACAAGGTAGCTGCAGCCTTAAACACAAAGCATTTATTCTGTGTTCAGATTTGCTACTGTCATAGCAGAGTAGGTACCAGAAACTATGATTTCAAGGCAAGGAAGGAGGCAGTCATGAAACCTGCATGATATTTGGAGAGAGGGCACTGATGTTCTAGTTACCTAAAGCCAGCTTTTTGATGGCTCCCAGACTCCAGTGTGGAAAATGGTACTAGTATTGAGGAGCCCATGATGCACTGGGAACAGAGGATGTTTTGACACAGAGAGGTGGGTTCCTTTCTGAAAATGGGATTTGAAGGCTTTCAAAATATTACTCAGTGGCCACTGTAATCAATGAGGTTAAAACTGATCTCACCTCATCTTTGGGTTGTGCCTTGGGAGGAAGAAGCTTTAGTCAGTTTGACTGTATTGTGCAGTCAGGGATTAGAAGCAAACATCTAAAACAATACACAGATTAAAAGAGGGTGTTAAAAATATGAGGTTAAAAAATGAGGTCTTTTCTAGCAGAAACCCAACCACTTCTTTTCATATTGCTTTTTACTATGGGTACTCTGTGGAATCACCACATAGTACAAAATCAAGTTGAATGACAATTCGGTGAGTGGAAACAACATGATGCATAAATGCAGTAGGCATTTGAGGAAGATTTCATCACTAGCACCAGATTAGTTTATATTCACAGACTCATCAAGTTTGCACCTCACAACAACAAATTGTAGGAAAAGCTGATAGTGAGTGTAGGGCTGACATCCATCTGGACCCTGAAAAGCTGGAGGAATGGGTTGATAGGACTCTTATGTAGCCTGGCATTAACAAATGCAAAGACATTACTCCTGCCAATAGCACAGGCTGCGCCCTGGCTGGTGCAGGAACAGCTTTGCTTTTAGAGGAGGCTTGGGATGCTGGTGCAGAATGAGCCAAACCTGAACCAGTAGCTGTGGTGAGGAAGACCAAACACCTACTGAGCTGCATTAGCAAGAACGTGACCAGGCAGTCAAGGGTTGACAGAAGTTATTATTTCCTGTACATCTGGTGTGCTATGTCCATAGAGAGCCATTAGGATGCACAGGGAGCATGCTGAAGATGTTCAGAGAGGCTGAAGGTGCTCTCGGCAGCTCACAAAGGATCAAAGCGCTCCTAAGCTGTTTGTAGCATAATTTTTTTGTTTTTCCTGAAAGAAGGAATACTTTTCTTTGTCTTGGAAAAATGCCTTTTGAACAAGGTCCTGAGTATCATCAGGGAAGTCATTCTGTCATCCTTCTATGGAGAATTCACGGTATTTGAACACTGCAAGTGTATCCCTTCTTCAAGCACAGAAGATGCTAACAAGGTGCATCTCAGCTCTCTGCAAGAACTGTACAGGTCTCACAGAATGAGCAGAGCTCGTATTATGGCTCAGTTCCACTTTTTAAATGCCATATTTTACCTTTTTCCATGTTTCTTTTTATAATTTCTTCACTGATCTTTTTATACCACTGGGATACAGGCCATCTCATCTCCTTCACCTCTTCTCTAATACTGATACCAAAAAGAGGTTCATATCTGCTTATTTTGCACCCTCTGCCCCTTAATGCTCTGATATTAGAACACTTCTAATTTGTGCCTATCTTTACTGCTGTAAGTCAGGCCAGTTCATCAATCTGCAGCAGCATGTGCCTAATTTTAAGTGTGTGAGAAGTCCCACATTCCATAGGAGCCAACAACCACATACTCCAAAAGTACAGCTTGCTATGAGTTAGGTACTGGTTGACCCCAGCCACCTGCCAAGTATCTTTGGTCCTTGATGGTGTAAGCCATAATACTTAATTGCTACCTATTCTCCATAGGTTATTTTAGTGTTTGCTCTGCACTTTTCTATTTTCTCCTGCATGGCCCTGCAGATCTAGTGTACTTCTCAGAATCCTCCAGAAAAATTTCCACACATGAGCCTGAATACCACATCACCACCTTTATGTCTCAAAAAGACATGGTTTTGATATTCTTCTTCCTTTTTCTCTATTTCCTAGACAGACTTCTTCCCTTAATCTTTCTTTGCAGAACTAAGGCTTACCAGTCATATTACTTAAACAGCTCACCTGTCTTGCATTCCTGGTCCCTTGCAAGGTCTATACAAATTTGGAGCTCCTCAATAAGCTATGGTGTAGCTTGAGCTCCTCTGCTGTATTACTTGTCCTGCTATTGAGGACTGAAAAATTATCCTATTCTCTTTCCCCTATTCAGAAAAGGAGTTATAGGAACAAAACCTGAATTGCTGCATTTGTGTGTGAAAACTCATCCTGTTTGCTTTAGCCTACAAACCTGACCAGAGTGTAAGATTACTTCTGAAATGGCTCCATTTCTTCACTTAACCAATGAACTTTCTCTTTGGATGAATATCTGGTAGCTGAACATTTAGCCACCCATCTAGATAACTTTCTGATAATGCACTCTGTAAGTTTACTAGACCTTTGGTGATGAGAACGGGATACAGTTTTATGTGCACATTTTCAAAGAGAGAATATCTACTGTTGCTCCTACAGATCCAGTTTAACCACTCACCCTTATGCTGCTGGGAATATGCAAATGATCCAGCACAACACAAAGGAACACGGTCTTTGAAACACCCTGAAAACATCCAGGGTGCTGCAGTCAGGATACTGAGGCACCTGTGTGTTGCAAACGTGTGAAGAGTTTGTGGGGCTTCAGATTATGGACTTGAGATTGCTTTTCAGACTCTAATTGGGAAACATGACAGTGCCACTGGGAGAGAGGTTTCCAAGCGGACACTGTCACTGCAGATGCTGCTGCGCCCGGCACCAGCTCACACACTTTTACCTACAGTCTGTTTGCTGCTCTGTTCCCAGACAGGCTGCTGGGTGCCAAGGAAGGGATTCATCTCCAGAGTAAAAGATTTCTCTTTAGGTGTCTTCATGTGCTTCAGCTCTTGTGGAACACAGACTTTGCCAGTGAAGGCAGTGTAGCCTCTGGAGTGCTTCAGCTTACCCTGAAGAAGACACCTTCACGGTGGTGAGCTGTGTGAGTTATAGGCTCCTTGACTGTATGAAGTAGATCACACTGACTGTACTGCATGCTGAGACTCTCGGTACACATGGACCCACACACCGGGGCCTGAACATAAAGCAGTTTCCCCCCTCTAAGTGGCCTAAGGACTTTTTTGCTAGGACCAGCCTCTCCTCTTATGGTGGGAAGCCCTGCATATTGACCCCTTCCTCTCACTCTCCAGTAATTCATTCAGCCTTCCACTGTGGAAGGCAACATAACAACAAGGGTTGCACACCTGTCTGCCTTGTGGGATTTTGAATGTTTCAGATGCTGTGCGTGCAGCAAAACCATGAATTATTGTTGTGTTCCCTCACCTCTATCCACCCATCATCTTCCTATCTTCTCTTCCTTCACCAGTGCAGCAGGGGCAATGGGAAGAGGGTGAGGGGAAAGGATGGGAGGAGATGTCAAAGATGGGATCCTTTCCATGAAAATTTAACAACAAATCACAACTGCTATTGAAGATGGATTACAAGCTTTAGATCTTCAAGTGTTGCCCGCCTTGTAGGAGCAAAGCTCGACAAAACCAAGAAAGAGTTCAGATGACTGCACAAAAGGTCCAGGATTCAGAACTTTCCCCTGAAATATGAGGAGGAATCCAGACCAACAGATGAAGAATTAACGTGCAAGAGAAAGTCTTCAACTGAGGTAACTGTACACAACACAAAGAAGACAGAGTTTTCTGGCAAATGGCAGAAATGCCTTTAAATTTCTATTCTGGATTACAGCATATCATCTGAATAGCTTCCATGGTCAGGAATCATCCAGTTGGGCTCTTGGATAAAATGTCATCACCACCACCACCACAACAAAACCAAATTACTTTTGCTTTCCTGTTAATAATGTCACCTAAATGGGACATTTAGCAATCCCTGTTCCTGCAATGTCCCTGTTCCTGCTGTAATGAGAAAACCATACATGTAACAACTGAAACCAAGTTAAACACGTTCCACGTCATTCCACCCTTCTAATAAATAACACCAAGCAGATCCCTGTGGGGGCTGGCGGCTGTCACTTCTGTTCAGCTCAGCATTTTGCCCTTGGGCTGCCTGCCCTTGGAGAGCAGGAACAGCTGAGGAGGTGATGAGAGAAGCAGTGTGGGCTGGTGTGCAGAACACCAGGTTGCGAACCCACACGTTCACTGGGGAGTCACCACTCTGTCTTATAACAACCATTTCAACCTCAGTAAGATACAGAGAGGCAGATACTGCCATCTTGGAACTGTTCAGGGTGGGATTTTCTTGTGCCCATGAATGGAGGAGGACCAGAAAGCCAGGTACCCTGAAATGCACCTCCTGCTGACAGCTTTGCACCTCAAAAGGATTTTTAATGCACCTCCAGAGAGCTCCAAATCTTCAAGTCTCCTTCAACAGGCACCGGCAAGAGCTCCAGACGGGAGTCAACGCAATCACCAGCAGCTTTGGCTGTTCCCCCTCCGCCTCCTTGCCAACTGCTTCTGCAGGCTGCAGATGACCTTCATCCACCCCCTATAATAGAAGTTGAGACAATTTCCTTTCATGGAGAGCTTCCTGACTTTGGGCTTCTATGCCAAGCTTTACACAAGCACAAGCCTAGGTGATAGATCTTGTGCAGAGAACAGTAAAGATAAAAGACCCAAGTCATAGAATCACAGAATAGTTAGGGTTGGAAAGGCCCTCAAGATCATCGAGTTCCAACCCCCCTGCCATGGGCAGGGACACCTCCCACTAAACCATGCAATCCAAGGCTATGTCCAACCCCACCTTGAACGCTGCCAGGGATGAAGCATTCACAACCTCCCTGGGCAACCCATTCCAGTGCCTCATGACCCTTACAGTAAAGAATTTCTTCCTCATATCCAATCTAAACTTCCCCTGTTTATGTTTGAACCCGTTACCCCTTGTCCTCTCACTACAGTCCCTAATGAAGAGTCCCTCCCCAGCATTCCTATAGGCCCCCTTCAGATACTGGAAGGCTGCTATGAGGTCTCCACGCAGCCTTCTCTTCTCCAGGCCCAATTTTCTCAGCCTATCTTCATACGAGAGGTGCTCCAGTCCCCCGATTGTCCTCGTGGCCCTCCTCTGCACTTGTTCCAACAGTTCCATGTCCTTTTTATGTTGAGGACACCAGAACTGCACACAATACTCCAAGTCCTGCTCTGATACATCATGGCACATCGAGAACAATTCTACTGCAGGAAGGAATTTGTGGTTGTGTCATGAAGAGCAGGATTTGCCCATAACCCTGTCTGTGTGCAAGCACAGAAAAGTTACTCTGTGTACCTATGAGCTAGCTTCTGTGGTTCAGAGGAAATGAAAATGGTGGGTGTGTTTGACTGTATCTGTGCTTGACATACCCTCTTCACCATATGAATTTTGCAAAAACAAGCAGCAAACCAAGATTTCTTTTTCCCAATCAAGCTCGCGATCTAGTCCTAAATCTGCCATGGTTTCCTTCAGAAGTGGATCCTTTTTCCCTCTTCCCTCCACAAAACAGCAGGAAGCTGTTCTGTCATTTGTGCCTGCCTGTAGGAAGTTAGCATGTGAAAACTCAGGGAGAGCCCTTGCTGAGAAATTGGAGGATAATTATTTCTACATTGTTTTAACTTACTTTCTTACCCAAGTACTCACTTGCACCAAAATGCATGTGTCCCAGTGGCCTAGCCAGGATTGCCCTGTGCCTGATATGAAGGACAAAGTAGATCCTCTGTGAAGTCTTCACTATATATCTTGAGTTCCTTTTGACTGGTGATGACAGACTGAGTTCAAACAGGTCTTTTATCTGATTTAGGAGTCAGCACTTGTAATGAGGTGATACTTTCGTTGCAGTAGCTTTGCTTACTTCAGCTTCCAAGAGCCTCAGGCAAGGCTGCTGTCTGCTGTCTTGTTCATTCATTTTGGGCATCTTCATGGCTAAAAATCTGCTTCTCTGTTGGATAACAGAAAGAAAGAGAAATAACAGTGGGCTGTAACACTTTTTGTCACCCTTCTACTACGAGAGCTCAGGTCTATCATCTATGCTGTGGCCCTATCCAATCTAGTCTTGATGCCAACAACACGATCCTCAGTGTTTACGAGTTTTATGGCCATCATACAGGTCCTTGGATATCAATACAGCCCATCCCTGCAACCCTTGCTCTGTTATTTTTTTTCCTGCTGTTTTCATACTGTGATTTGTAGTTCATTCATAATACACATAGTATTTGTGTTACAAATCTCTACGCACTGGCCAACAAACTCCCTTAGCTGAAAGATGGTCTAATGGGGCTCCATGGTCATACTTGGTCTAACAGCGTTTTATGCATGCTATCTAGAGCCTGCGATACTTCCCCTGCCCCAACAGCCAGATTTGTCACCTGGAGATGTCCTTTCCCCTCTGTTCCACCAACAGCCTGTATCTTCAGCACAGGCAAGGTGAATAATTTTAGTCTGTCCTTATGTGTTTGAATGAGGGATTGCTCTTTCCAGGCCTTAAAATAGGGAGAGACTTTTTAGAGATTTGAAAATGGAACTTGGGATCCTAAGTCATCATTCGTTTTTGAAAGATGTGCTGTGCACCCATATCATGTTACTGCTCAGCTGCATGGCTTTTCCTAGACTATCTGAAAGTGGATCTCTACTGCCGTGTTCCAAAGGGGGTTATTTTAATATTGTACTAAAATACCGACAATGAAAACTTGTTACTTTGATTAGGCAGTAAGCACTGTCATCCTGGGTCTTGAGATTCTGAGTAAGCAGAGGTTGATTGCTGAAGTAGATTTTTAACATTTTGGAGTCACAGGATTTATTTTACTGCCAATGCTATTGGTGTCTCCCATGACACCATCCGCATTTCACTGGGTGCATGAAGTCAGGACAACATGCTATCTGAAAAGCAAAAGGTAACTGGAACCAGTTACTTCATGGACCAAGAAGACAAGTTTAACCAGAATGAGACATCTTTTAGAGGAGACACGGCTTGCCTAATTCAATCAGAAGCTCCAGGATTTACATGGCAGTTCATCTTGAGATCACTTTGCTAATACACAGAAACTCAGCAACCTGCTGGACACAGATCAGACTACAGAGTGGTTCAAGACTCATTTCAGTTCCACTGCAGAATAGCTGAGCAGTACAAGACTACAGCATGCACTTCGTCTCCCAGCTGCACACCATTTGGTCTTAGGCCATATACCAAGACTCTTATAGGGCCAGATGCCCCAATAAAATCACAATTTTTAGCTATTTGTTTGGTTTGCAGATGAAGCCAGATAAGTCACGATTTTTGCAAGCAAGCTGGCCACCTTTTCCATTGAAGTATGCTGTCATCTCTACTTGATCACGTGAAACTGCAGGTGAGAGGCTGTCCCCAGGTGCCCTGAGCCAGCTACTCTGGCCCACCACAGCTCTCAGCAGTCACTTTCCAGATGAGCTAACTAAAAGCCAAAGTGGTGCATCCCATAGACTCGGCAGAACTTGTCTCACATATTTTATACCATCATCTAGTATTCATCCTAGGATCAAGGGTACCACGATGCAACAGGGTGCATCCCACCAGCAGTTCATTTGACTTGGGCCACTTGTTGGGAATCTGCAGTGCCAGATGTGCCAGCATAGGTTAGAGAAGCTCTTTTAGCCCGTACCTTGGCTTTGCTGTGAGGAGCCTGAGAAATGAGACGCAAAGATAATGTACATCGTTGGCTTTGATCAAAAGCCAGTGATAGAAAGACAGCCCTGCACCTTTGTCTCTCAACAAAAATGCTGTTTTGCCTGCTGATCAGCAGCTGTATTCTAATTTCCCTCTCAGGACACTGATCATAAGCATACTCCAAAATTACACTTGAAACAGCCTCTGGGGAAAACCAAAAATCTTTGGAAAAAAATATTAGGACACATATTTTACAGACAGTGATGGCCGTGATGTCAGGCATTATTTTTAGGAGTCACATGCACTGGGAATGGGCAGGTCTTCAGACTGTAGCATAAGACAGCTTAGGAAACCATCCTTGCAACAGTGAACCTGGGCTTGGCTTCATCCTGACACTGGCCTCTTACAAGGACTGCAGCTATGCTGGGGGGGGGGGTATGTGTGTGTAAAATACTAGCATTATTCCTTGCTAAAAATTATAGATGCACTTTGCATAGCTGATAAATCATGAAATTAAATAGAAGGCAGCAGAGGAAAGGGCCCAAAGATTCTCATTGTAAGCAAAAAGCAGATGATATTCCTAGCGCTGCTTCAACAAATGCAGAGAGGCTTTGAAAGTCTTTGAAACACCACCTGGCACAAGCCAGGGTCTAGTCCAGTGGTTCCCAATCTTTTTATAGCTGACCTCCTCCCAGGAGAATAATCGGTATTTCCTACATCACTGAATCTAACTGCTCACCTGCCTCAGGGCTGCCATCTCCCCCTGTTTGCTTAGGGTGCTCCTGCTTGAGAGCCTTCAGTTTCCAAGGCCTCGTATTACACCTCTGTTAATGTGAAACTGGATGTCACGCCGGGTGTGCTCAGTTCAACCACACTTCCAGGTACTCTCCTTATTAATATGCAGGGATCTCAAATGACATAGACAACGCAAGTGCTGTGTTGTGAAAAGCTGACAGGCATATTGAAAACCATATTTGCGTAAATCTCGGCCTTTTTTCTCCCATTAAAAGTCTTAATGAGTCCTGTAAGTTGGAAGTCTAATCTGTCCAGCTCCAAAGAAGCTGAGGTAGCAAACTGAGGGGAAACAAGAGCAAATGGAAGGAGAGGAAAATTAAGACTCTCATAAACTATGACATAGAAAAGAGTATTTGAGCTTAAGGAAAAGAGACAGTGAAACAGTGGGGAAGTGTGGCCCATTTCTCTTTTTCTTCTTCCTTAAGACATTACCTTGACTTGGAAACACAAATACAATTGCGGCTATGCAAGAGGCACACACCCTCCGAAAAGATATGTGATCATTTGGAAGGCAGCTCAGTGAAAAACATGAACACATCCATGTCCCCAGCTATGTGTAACTCAAATCAATGCTCCGGCCTGTGCACCCTGCTCAGCAGAATCGCTGCTGCAAGCAGCAGAAATGTGCTTGCATAAGAACAGTAGGAACAAGCCTCTCTTTTTGACATAGCTCACCTCTCTGTTAGCCAGCCAGGAGCATTCCTTTTAGAGGTACAGACTAGGTTTCAGCATGTGGGCCACTACAGTAAAAAGGGCCTAGGATTTGCTGGGTATGCACAAACAGAGCAATGGCCACTTCGAGCCAATTCTCCCCAGATATTGAGCTGCCCTGATGTACACCCAGTGACCGTGCCATCAAGGAAGTGACTGCAAAGTTTTCATTGCTCACTGATGAGGTCCGTAACTGTTTTTACACCTTCTTCTCTAAATAAGGAAGCCGCCTGTTTGGCCTCTGACAGCCCAACCAATTTGACTCCTTTGCTTTCACCAGCCAATGAAACCCCACTCCTGCCTCCGATCTTGGGTGACAGCATTCATCAAACCTCAGCCAGCCTGGGAGGACGGCAGGTTAGTGTTACAGCCATGGCAGGCTTACCTCTGGCAGGCTGTTGATGTCAGAGTGATGATGCAGGGAGGGACAGCCTCTGCACTATAAAGATGGGTCAATCAAATATAACCGAGGCTGCCCACCGGAGAGCAGGATCTACAAAACATGGTCCCCAGCAGTTCGAGTGCTGCCGGCCTGTCTCTGCTTCCAACTCAACTGCGATCGGGCTTTAGTTTCATGTCAGCAATCTCTATTTGCTTTCCAAAAATAAGCCTCTGCCACCATGCTGAAGGGAGAAAACCAAGAAGGGCGGTATTTTTAGGGCCATTAATTCTGACCACGTGCCCAGGAGGTGAACCGGATGACCACTGCACAAAGACTTCTCATCAGTATGTCCTGCGAAGCCAGCATTCACCGGACGTTGCCTGCTTTCGTTCTCCTGGGTTTTCTAACTGGGATTGCTTCAACACATCCAGTTGTAAGCAGAACTAATGGCACATTGCTGGAAAGAGGATGGCAATCTCTGTTGTCCAGGTCCATTGCTGGGATGTCAGGGGAGAAGTCAGATGGCAACTGGGAGAGTGACTATTTGCTAGGAATCAAGAGGCAGCGGAGGCTTTACTGCAACGTGGGCATCGGGTTTCACCTTCAAATCCTCCCAGATGGAAGGATAAGCGGAGTTCACAATGAAAACCAATACAGTGAGTTGCATCCAGAAATGAAATAGAATAGATGTCACTTGATTGCTGTGAACTCTAGTAATTACCCTTCGCAGAATGCAAATGTTATTACTTGATATTATTAATCTGTGCTGCATCTGTTGCCTTTTAAAAGTCTTTGGGATCAATAAACATCAGAACCCTCCAGGCTGAAACATGTCAGAAATGCTTAGGCAAATTTAGATACAATTTATTTTTACTCTGTTTCACTGCACAGATGAGAAAGGACAAACCAGGCTGAAAATAGTCTCTCCACTGCATTTCCTCACTCCTCCCTTCTCATTTGCCTTTTGAATGTGAGAGGTTGTTGCTGAGCTAAGAGTGGCAAAGCGTGATTTTTGGATCCTAGCTGACTAGTACTTCTGGGACACCTGGGGCTTGCTGTTCCTGGTTTGCTTGTTCTCATGGAGCTCCTCTGCTACCGTAAGATTAAACAAAAGCATTAGTCCTATGGATTTGAAGTTTCTGTAGGGAGCAGTTGCTAAAATCCTTTGCAGCTAAGATAGCACAGGAGACTTCAAAATACAAGAAACGCTTCTCTGAAGCTTAGCAGCTAACAGTTTGTAATTATAGCATATTAGATACAAATAATTTGCTTACTGGAAAACCCAAGAGTTTGACAGATCAAAATAGTTTCATAGAGCAAAAGAATTATACAGCATGTGACTACAATTCCAAAATAATTATTTTAAAATCCTGTAGCATGTAGTAAAAACCTAGACGCTTCTCTGCGTATTTCAGTTCTGCTGCACTAGGGAGATAAATCTAATAAGGGAATATAAAGAGTTCATTAGGGTTTTTAAATAAGTGAATTATAGCTAAGTTGCTTTTGATTAGCTCTAAATTCTATGATAACATTTCTTATTTTTTAGGTCTCTTTGAAATATCCACTGTAGAGAGAGGTGTCGTTAGCCTGTTCGGTGTGAAAAGTGCTCTCTTCATCGCAATGAACAACAAAGGGAAGTTGTACGGAACGGTGAGTACAAGTGCAAATAGTTTTTTGAGGCTTAAACAAAAGCTGCAAAGGTTTTGTGTTTTTTTTTTCCTTGAGGAAATCTCTGACTACAAGCAGAGAGAAAAGCAGCCTTTCAAATAGAGAGAGCCTTTCCAGCCTTGTACCACCAGTGTTATTCAGTCCAACTGGCAGCATGGCTGTCAGAGGCCTGTTGTTTTAAAGCTTTCCAATAAGATTGTAGAGGGAGCATGCGAGGAAAATGAATGTATTCTGCAAATAGTATGCATTAATTAGATTGCTCAGCACCGCAAGACTAAACTTTGTTCATTCCCTTTGTCTATAAAGCAAAAGCATCTGCTCTGCAAAACCACCCCTGAGGTCAATTGTGTGTGTATGTCCATGAGGTGTGTGTGTATGCGATTGCATGAGTGTGTGTCTGCATGCAGGCTTGTGCAGGAGAGACACAATTAGAGCCATCTATACCAGCTACCATTAGTAAAATCATGACCACATGCTTCCCCCTACCGAAAACAACCACATAATGAAGAATAAATAGTAAGCCTACCCTACAAAGTCAACACATGCACTGGGGTTATTTTAATGACCAGTTTTGTGAGATCAGCCCAAAAGGGTGAGAAAACAATAATAGCTCTTAACAATGGTATGCACGTCATACTGAAATACCATCACCATCACCCTCATCTAGAAAGTGCTAGCTATGATATCTAAATGCAATTTAATCTCCGAGGCATCTCCAGTCTCAACGTTCAGCAGAAAAAGTACTTGTTAGGAAGCAGGCTTGCAAGAGGCTGGGTTTGGGTGATAGGCAAAAGCAGTCTATCTCCAAGTAATGAATGGCACTGACTGCATTAATCTCTTTTGCCAAGAAACAGCAAAGCCTTTTCCTTTGAAACGGCTGTACTTTCAAGAAAGTGTTTCACTTGCTTAATAAAACACCAAATGTTGCAAAGGATGCATAGCCATTCTAAATCTGATTCCTTCTCACACAGATAATGACAAGGGGACATTTTAAGGTTCCACTTTAGGAATATTCTTTTAATCATGTCTGATTTCAGCACCTAAAAAGAGCCACAAGTCCAACTGCTTTGCTTGGCTAGGTCTTCCTAAAGAAATGCAAGGCCTGTCTTCAGAGTTCCCTTTGATTTTTCCCCCCAGTTTCAATCCAGACGTCTTTATTTTATTGGTGGTGTTCAAAGCCAGGTTGAACAGCCTTGCATGACACAGACTAGGGTGAGGTGTCCCTGCCCATGGCAGGGCGTTTGGAACTAGATTATCTTAAGGTCCTTTCCAATCCAAACCAGTCTGTGATTCTATGATTTTCAAAAACATTTTTAAAAGCTTTAAGAGATGTGCATTTTCCCTTGCAGAATGCAATACCCTACGTTAAACTCTTACAAGCTTTGAATGGTGTTTGTAAGAAGTCCAAATAGAGCAGCACTGGTGGTGTCTCGTGTGCCAAACATTTAATGCCAGACGATTATTCTGCTTTCTCTTTAAATTTCTTTGGTGCTCTGTGTATGTCGCCTGCTTGTCCTTGCACCTCCTCTGTCAGATAACTCCCTCTCCCTGGATTTATGTGATGTGACATGAAGAAAAATGAAACTCTTTTCCCGGCTTAGAACCTGCTGCGTACCTCACTAGCAGCTAAATATAATATCACCAATGATTTAAAGAAAAAAATTAGTGCAGATCTGAGGTCTTATTCAAATGGCTTATTCAAGCAAATAGTAGTATTCAAGCAAAAAGTTCTCCCTGGACGAGAATTGAAGGTTTTGACAGCTAGCATGTCATTCTTTTATAGATTAAAGGACCTGTTGCAAAGGGGAGGTATGAAATAAAGCTGAATCGTTTGGACAAAAGAACATGATGCTGGCAGAAACTATCTCTTTTATTGCTTGCAAACAAAATGAAGAAATCTATGATTTATGATGAATTAACTTGATCTGTCACAGGAAGTGCACAGTCCATTATCTGGACAGGTGGCATCTGGGTTCATCTGACACCAAATTAGCACTGAGGAGGGAGATTTATTGTTGGATGCAGTCACTGCGGCACCACCTGTTGCACACTGCAACAGGCTCTTCTGTACTAATGCTAGTAAGAAAAATTATTTGAGTCTTCTTAAGATATTTACTGTACCTGCTTTGTTCTTCCCCATCTCCTATTCTTTAGGCTGTTTTCCAAGATGAGTGCAAATTCAAAGAAACCTTGCTGCCTAATAACTACAACTCATATGAATCAAATGCTTACTGTGGTGCTTACATAGCACTCAGCAAACATGGGAGAGTGAAGAGAGGAAACAAGGTTTCTCCTGCTATGACAGTGACCCACTTTTTACCGAGAATATGAACATGGGCAAAGCTGAAGATTAAATCCCAGGAAAAACTGTTTCATTTTGCACATGGGAATAATCTCCCAGGTAAAGTATTTATACTGTTCATTGAAAAAAAAATAATCTATATACCTATGTGTATATTTGGATAAAAATATTTGTACTAGATTCATCACATAGCATACGTAATACGATGCTACTTCTCTTCTACTCTGCGCAAATTTCACATGGCTGTGTGCCTCCTTTGGTGCTGAACAGAGAAAAATGCAAGCTGAATTGCGAAAGAAGTATTCGGAAGACAAAATGGCTGTGGGTAATCATCTGATTGATCATAGATTATCTACTAAATAATATTAATTACCTCAGATAATAACCTTTCATAGCGAGCTGTTTACATATCATGGGCCAAATCATCAGAGAACTTTGCTTCATCAGAGCTTCAAGCAGTTCACTCCATCTGAATATCTGCCTGCACCTCCCCTTCTACACACTGTGTCCTGTCTTCTAAAGTCCTCAATCTATTATATTGATCATTAGGATGCCAATTCCACAACTGTTTCTACACAAGCAAGCTGCCTACTCCCAGAGTCCCTCTGTCTATGAAGGGATTACCCATGGTCTTCTCACATGGACTTGTTGGAAAAATGAAGATCTGCAATCAATTTCCCTTAGGAAGGGCCACAGGATAAATGACAGATGGGCCTCAAATGCAAAATACATTTGAAGCTGGGGATTTTGAATGACAACTTGTGAACCTAGTTTAGATTCACCTTAAATACAAAAGTGTACATCTTTAATATAAATACATAGGTATACATATAGACATGGGATGTGTGTGTACCTATGTAATTACATACTTTTAATGAACCAAACATCCCAACCACTACATGCCCAGGTGCCCTTATATGCATACACACATAAAAGAACATAAATATTTAAGGGCACTGTATTCCATTTAGGCTGAACCTTGTTAATCTCTAAGAATTAGAACCGGTCTGCAGGATGCATTTTATAAAATGTATGAAATTCATGAAAGCTTCCAGCAGAGGGTTATTTTAGAAAACTTCTGTGCTTTGAATTTTCTTGTATTTACTGCTTTAAGTGTATTTGATTCTTCTCTGTCATACCTCACTGAAGTATGAATAACAGAGGAAGAAGGAGGCTAGAAAAGTATGTCTTCCTGTGTTGGGGTAAAAGAATTTGTGCTGTAATTCCAATTTCTGTCACTTGCAAAACATCCATTTCAAAGACAGCACAGCAAGCTGCATGAAATACTCTCCAGAGCTCTCCTAGAAGCCATTCAAACAGTGCATAACATTGCCTTACTATTCTGACAACCTTTTTCCAGATCACCAATGAAGCTACATTCTCTGTGCCTTTGAAGGAGTATTTTAAGAGGTCCTAAGTCAATAGTCACTATAAATGTCAGTTACCAGAAGCCTTGGGATTCCTGCGCTGATGGCGTGCTCCTAAATTTGAAACTAGATTCAATGCAATGTCAGAGCATGAGCATTTTCAGCATAGATGGACCATGTTGCTGTAGAAGTGAACATCTGAGTGCAAGATAATCTCCCACGTCCAGCTAAAATGTGGCTATGTCCAGCCTTGACATGCCATTCTATTTGCAGGGGGTGCCTATTCATGATGAATTTGAGCCTTCTGACATGCATGACAAACACTGTCAAGGCTAGGTCCTCAGCTGGAGTAAATCAGCCTAGTAAGACTACAGTTTATAGTTGCAGAAGATTTGGCCCAAAGAGCACACCTACAAGAACTCATCTACAGCCACGTTTTCTGAAAAGTTGTCAAGATGATTGTTTTGTGAAGAGGATACAGTTTTCCAGCTCCTTTTGTGTAATTCATACTTGAATTTGTTTTGCTCAAGTGTAAGTAAATGATGAGAAAAGAAGAATGGAATACTGCTTACAGTGCATGAATGGGACGCTTTGGATATGGCGAAGGAAAGGAGTTACTCTCCATTTTCTGGTCTTGCTGTAAGCAGAGAGAAGCCAAGTTGGCACACTTTGTTCATCCACAATGTGTGCAGCAGTTTACTTTGGAAAGATGTGCATTTTTAAGAGAAAAGGCAGAATGGTTTGAGTGGGGAGAAAGGATCAGAGAAAAGTTTGGAGGACATCAAACAGTTACATCAACCTAGAGTCTCCAGTTGTACAGATAGGAAGACTACAGCTGTGCTCAAATACATCAGCTGGTAACCTGTATCCTTGTGTTATATTCCTAATTGTCTTTGAAAGTAAGTTTGAAGAAGGACTGAAAAGTACATGGATGTAGAAGAAATCATAGCTTAAATGCTGACACACAAGTTTGTTTCTGATTACAGCTTAAACCAGTGTCCTTAGAATAGGATGAAGTCTATTCCCTCTTAAATCAGTGCAGTCAAGAGTAATTTATTGTTGCCAATACTGACAAATAATGGGATAGCTGGCATAAAAGGTAAGAATAAGACTCACTGGTTCCATTTTGCACATACTGGTCAACAGCAAGAACAAACTGTAGACCATGTCACAAGAAGTCTGTTTGGACGCAGCCTGCCAGGCTGAACTTGTTCTTAAGAACTGCAGACCCTCATGGATGCAGTTTTGGTGGGCATTCTGAAAACCCCACCAGTCACTCTGCTGAGTTACTATTTACACCACTTTCCTTTTCCTTATTGCATATCAGTGCCAGCCAGACCAACATTGAAGTCAACACTGAAATCAAAAAAGGTCTTCCAGTGCCAGGAATCTGACTAATATGAGAGCGAATCATGTCATTGTCAGAAGTGACAATGAAAGATGCCATTGCCAGGAGTGATAGCTGTGTCAGGAAACCCCTCCAGCACAAATTGTGCAGTATGGAAGTGTTCTGGAGTTTTAGACTAGATGGGTACGATACTTTGACAGAGGTGAATGCATAGCTACTTTTGGAGGAAGAGTTAAGGCACATATTGACCCATTAATGCGGATGCGCAAGCAGTCTAATAGCAACTCACAGTAGCAGAATGCACTGTGGCAGTGTTCAAGAGGCAATGCAACTTGCCTGGGAAATGGCCTGATCTTGTTCTGCCTTGACCTTGAGTAGCTAATTCCAATTCCTCCTTCTCAGGCCATTATCACCTGCATGGGAGAAGGAGGATTTAGAGAGATCACCAAACATTATACACACCCCAGGATAAATTTGTTGAGCTGGTACAGAGGAAAAAAAAGCCCTGAACAAATCATTTGCAAGCTGAATGTACATGTTATGGAGGCTATGGAGACAATATAGGCATAGTCTGGCAAACTCTCAAGCAAAACTTTCTTTGAAAGAATAGTTCCATGGATATGTAAAAGAAAACTCGTGAAAGTAAAGGAGCTTCTCAAATCAGAGCCAAATTAGGAACCTGTTACTGACAGTTCTTGTGTGGTTCCTTTCAAAGCATATATCATCTCAGTATGCATTAATGTGGGGTCATGACATGGGACACAAGCTTTGAAAGCATTGCTGTTGAATGCCCCACACCAGCCTGTCTTGCCCATATTTTGCACATGGGATTCTGCTGTGGGGTTGATACCTGTCTTCAAGGTTTCTTCTTAGGCAAATCCCGTAATAATTTAAGACCTAGTCCACCTCCATTAGAAAACAGTCTTGGCTGGCACTGAATTATGTTCTTAAATAATGCAATTTTCCCAAAACATGCAGAGATGCAGACGCACAGAGTGGGAAAGCAGAGTAATTTTTGTATACCTCACTAACTATTTCAATTCCAAGGTTTTATTTTGCACAGTAAAATGGTGCCAAAGTTCTCACATTATTTTTTTTCGCTAAAATATACCTCATATTCTGACTCAATATGGACTCACAACTGAGACTGTAAATTTGCAAGAAACACAAAACTGTCCAATCGTTTGTGAAATTGCTTCTATTTTTATATGTATGTGCTGCGCACAATAGTTTAATGTATTCATGAAATAAACTTTTATACATTGTTGGTAATGTTTTGACTCCAAATCCCTCTTAACATTTGTTTTTCTCCTTGCTTCAGAGTTGCTGTGTTAGGTCCCACACAAAAACACACACAGTTTTTGTTCATCCCTAGAACCAGAGGATGTATTGGTACACTCAAGATTGTGGTAGACTTTTGTGTTCTTCAGACTCCTTGCCTAGGAAGTCATAAGGGAGTTGTGCTTGTTGTAGCAATCTGGGAGTTTCACAGAAGAGAAGGAAAATAAAAATGCAATCTGATTGAAGACAATCTGTTGTAGTCACCTGTCTAAATTCCAGTGATTTTACCTGGGGATGTTCTCCTGTTGATAGTGCTCTTCAGCGCGTAGCTGCCCATACATATCCCTTGCTTCATGAAATAAGAAAGGCCTTTTTTTGATAAATGGCATTCCTTCCTGCAACTTGGGAAAGCAGCTTCTTGCAGCCATCTCTGAAGGTTTTTGCCTCACTATGGCTCAAAGTTGGGTATTTTGGTAACACTGCTACATTTCAGTGATTTGGTAAGTTTTGCTCTCCTTTCTCCACTCCCAAGTTGTCATTTAACCAGTCCTTCAGTTAGTTAAATGACTAGGGACCTCTCCCAGAGGAGACAGATTAAGGTACTAGAAACCAATAGCTGGGAATCTGCCGCATGCTTTTCGGTTCAAGTATGCTGTTTAATCCATACCAGCACGATATCACAGAGCACACAAGTCTCCAAAGCTCCGACTGCTGGTGGCCCTTCTCAGGAGCAAAAGAACATCAGCAGCACTACCCTGGCTAAAAACCATTCTCCGCATTTGTGTTTTTGGCTTCCTATGCTCCCCCTTTGCTTACAGGTTGTCAGAAATTCTTGTATATCATTGCTCTCTGTATGTGCCACATTTCACCTCGTAGAGGACTACATTTTGCTGGAGGGTTAAGCAATGCTTCTGTCTGCTATAGAAGTGCCATGTTTACAGCTCTGAAGGCTGGTTGCTGTAGGTGGAAGTGGGAATAGAAGATACACAGCCCACATGCAGTGACTGGAAAGAACAGGACAAACTGGCAGCTGATGTAAACCAACCTACCCCCAGCAAAAGAGAAACATCAGTGTGTCCATATGGATTCATCTGCAGAGGCTGGGAAAGGGCTGCAGGTGGCCAGCTCACAGGACACCCCCTCAGACACAGGATAGTTTCTTTTCCCTGCATCACAGTTTGCCCTTTGAAAGAGGATGCTGCAGACACACCCAGGCCCAAGTGCCCTGTGAGGCACAGACAGTGCCCATGCTCCCTTCCCACCCAGTGCTTTCAGCTTAGAGAACGAAAAGTCTTCATAGAGCTTGGAGGACAAGGGATAGTGGCTAAGACCATTGCTTGGTTTACATAATTTCCTGCTTCCTCCCAGGTAATCTGAAACTTAATGATATACCTGTTCCTACAGGTACACCTGTGACACAGTAACCTTCTCCCGCTCCTCTTTGATTTTGGTTTGTGCCCCAGCAACTCTCCACTGCTCAGCCTGGACAAGCTGTGGAATGCTTATCAGGGAAAGAGAAACTTTATTACACACAGGAAAATGCAACTTAAAAATAACAGTCAAATGGCTTTAAAGGGCACCTCTAGTAATTTACTGCGCTAATCCTGTTCTAGTCTCTTCTTTTCTCCCAAGTCTTTTTATCTGACCTGTCACTGAAAACACAACTGCTCTTCTGAAAAGTCTCTCCTTGCACCCAGAGCAGAGCAGGAGTATCCCAGCATGTCACTTCCCTCCCCCTTCCCCCAAGTCGTGCTGCCCTCTGCGTTCCCTGGCCTGAAGCCATTGGCAAAGATCCAGAATCCATCCAGTTACTCAGGCTCTGGCTTCTCTGGTGACCCACCATCTATATGAGGCAGCAGGTGCTGTTTTCATTAGCACGATGAGCCCGGGTTGTCATCAGCTCCTGATAGACATGCCGGCCCTGAGCTTGCTGGAGGTGACAGTGTGAGGAGGAGCACAGGTGAAAGTGGACAGCACTCCATCTTCCTGAAGCCAGCAAAGGCTGCTCAGCAAGGGTAGCGAGGTGAGAATAAAGCAAAGGGCTAAACAGGTGTTGGGAACATCCTGGTCATGATACCAGAGACTGCTGGAGAGCTTGAACCCAAACTCTAGCTCCATGCAGGGGAGGTTACATCAGGAAGAATCCCTCTATCTACCCCTTCTAACAGTCCCTGAGATAGCCTTATGAATCACTAAGCTCTGGATGAAACTCTGTATAGCAATTCAAAAAGGGTCAATCACCAACACAAACAGATGCCTTAGAGGGGTCACCAGCACAGCTTGTGCCTTGCTGGAAGGCAGTCTAAGAGCTGATGGCATCTTCCTATCCAGCTTTAACACAACCACATCTACCCTGTTTACTGAGCAGAAACTGTCCTTCCTACTGGAGCTCACCCCTACCAACACAAATGGCTGCAGAAATCACCTGAAGGATTCTTTCCCCTGAAGAGAGAGGAATGAAAAGGCTCAGGCAGAAACAGTCTGACCTCCTGAGGCTGATAACTGCAATTTTTTATTAGCTGTTATTATTATTGCCCTCTGGTGGCTATTTTGTTATTTCACAGCTAGATGCCAGAGCCCGAGTGTGGGTTCTGTATCATGCGCCTGTGCACAAGGGAGAAAGGAGACAATCACCTCATGGCTGTGACTGGATATAGGCTTTAGGTCCCCCCGTTGCAGCCTTATATAGGAAAGTGACAATTGTAACTGTGAAGCCACAGAACACAGTGTTTGGGATGCAAGTATTTTCTTGATGAGCAACTTTTCATAACACTAAGAGGGAAATTGATGATGAAAACTATTTTGCTTTTGCTCCAAATTTCCCAACCCGAAGATGTGCCAAGTTTTTTTGCAAACACAGAACCTGAGCCTAGGCATCAAAGGCAGTGCCACTCACAATACCTTAAAGGACATAGACGTGGATATGTTGGAGAGGGTCCAGAGGAGGGCCACAAAAACGATCAGAGGGCTGGAGCACTCCTCCTATGAAGAATGGCTGAGAGAGCTGTTGTTCAGCCTGGAGAAGAGAAGGCATCAGGGAAGACCTTATTGTGGCCTTTCAGTACTTAAAGGGCTTATAAGAAAGAGGGGGATAGACATTTTAGTAGGGTCTGTTGTGATAGGACAAAGGACGATGGTTTTAAAGTAAAAGAGGGAAGATTCAGACTGGATATAGGGAAGAATTTTTCACAATGAGGGCACTGGAACAAGTTGCCGTGAGAGGTAGAAGATGTCCCATCCCTGGAAACATTCAGTGTCAGGCTGGATGGGGCTCTGAGCAACCTGACATAGTTGAAGATGTCCCTGCTCATTCGGGGGGGGGGGGGGGGGGGGGGGGGGGGGGGGAGGTTGGACTAGATGACCTTAAAGGACCATTCCAGGACAAAATATGATTCTGTGGTTCTATAACAGAAAATGACAAGGCTCATGGAATCCCCCTGCTATTCCTCATGATAGCTGCAGCAGGAAATCCTGGTTAGCACCTCTTCCAAATTATACTGAAGACAGCAACTTTAAAATATGTTAAGAAACCCCTCCTCCCCCCCCCCCCCTTACCTCATCCGGCGCATTGTTACAAATGGTGCTGTGGGAACCATTCGTAAGCTATCATAAATGATACAGTCTCTGGCGCTCAGCAGAGATGCTCTTTGCAGGACCAGGAGCCCCGGGGAAGATGATGGTGCTCTGGCTGCCAGGGGGCAGTGTGTCACCTGCAGAAGTGACTGCTCGAGGGGTTGGAAAGAAACACAGCAGGGAAAAACCACAGGAGAGTCATCTACACTGGGAAAAACACATATGAAGGAATTCGCTAGGCAGAGATTTAACTCACCTGGAAAATCCAGAGCATCATGTAAAGCTATGGACATTTCTCCACCAGTTACTGGGCTAGCACAGCTTTTCTAGAAAAGTGGCAGGTGTTACACTAGTTTCACATAAAGATGCAGTCAGAGCTTTCCTCAGAGGAAGAAAACCCTAAGCTTTCAATTCAGTAAAAAACTCCAACACTTTCTGAAGTGTTGTTTATGTATGTAAGTGTAGCTCACATGCTGGAGCATGCACACAGGTATGTCAGAAAAGTGATAGCTGAAAGCATTCAGCATTTTTCACCCATTTCTTTTTTAGATAAGTCTCTGGGCCGATCAGCCCCTGAGCCCTGAGTCATTCCTGTCATATCCCTTTCCACTTCACTACTCTGGCTCTGTACCCCATAAAATCCCACTAGTGCCCCACAGCATATAGTAGCTCAGCAGCAAGTCCCTCCTGATCCCAGACCAGTGTAAGGATGTGCCTGGCTGCTGCGAGAGCCCTGAGGATGCTAATTGGCCTTAATGGCCCTGACCAGCCTCACCTGGTCTGAAATACATGGGCTGAGATACATCATCATAACCCTGGAGATTAACAGCACACTTGTCTGGGAATTGGCAGCATTAGCATGGATTTTCGCTATTCCGCACAATCTTTCTGATTCTGGAGCTGGAGGAGAAAGACACCTCTGGGACAAAGTTCACACCGGGGTTCTGTAGCTTCAGAGGAAGCCGGGACCAGTTTACACGGTGCTAGGCTAGCATCTGGGAGTCCCTAACTCAGTTCCCGGCTCTGCCACAGGATTCGTACATAACCCTGGATGAAGAACTGAAATTCCCTGCACTGTCTCCTGTATGCAGGCAGGGGACGCTGCGAAAGTGATGAGGTAGGAAATTAAATTAGCCATGCAGGCTGAATTGGGGCAACTCCGATAAGTAGAGAGCAGACAAATAGCTCAGCAATGTATTTTCCACGTGCTAATAATAATAACTCCCCTATTCTGTATGCTGTCCCTCATGTAGACAAACTGCAGCCAGATCGGCCCCCTATTGTTCTCCAGGCTGAACAAACGCCGCTCCAACAGCCTTTCCTTGTACATCATGTGCTTCAGTCTGCACACACCTTAGTCCCCCTTCTCTAGACTTGCCCCAGCTTGTTAACATCTCTCTTGCAATGTGTACAAAGAGTTCAAAGTAGACACATTGCCAGATGTGACCTCAAAAAAGGGAAACAAACACTTCCTTCAATCTGTTGGCTATGCTTTTGCTAATGCAACCCAATATGCCATTGTTTTTTTATTGGTTGCATTGATAGACTTTCTTACACTAGAGTCTCAGAGGGCAAGGAGTGGCAAAGGCAGAGAGTCTATAAACCAGGGATTCCCCCTCCAGCCTCTCAGGGGAACTGCCAGACATTCATTTAAGACAGCTTTGTGTATGAGCATGACAATGGGGTGAGGCTGTTGTCTGGATTTCATTAAGTGATTTGCAAACAAATTAAAATGTTGTGAAACAGTCCGGTCCCTATGGAGCTTAGCAATGCTCAGTTCCATTCCCACTGTTGCTAAGGAAAGCAGAGGATATTCAGCATCCTTGACAGACGTTTGCAGGCCATGATCTAAAGGTGTCTCAGTGACATCAGAGTGCTGGTCAGTATTGGCTGTGTAACTGAAGATTTGCTCGTAAAAGGAAATAACCCCAAATTGGTTTTGTATTCTGTTTTGGGGGTTTTACTTTTGGCATTTACTGAGGCCACCCTGCTCTGCATCAGTTTAAGCAGTGGAGGACAGAATTAGGTCCCAGGTATTTAACTACAGATGACTTTGTTCCTTGGGAAAACGACCCTACTGAAAGCTCTTGTTCCTCACATTTGGAGTTACAAATGACTCAGCAGAAGCCAGGAGGACATCTGATTTCCTTGTCAGAATAAAAAAGCAAAGGAGGAGGTAAGAATCTCTTCCAGCAGTTGGGTAACAGGGGGAGACTGAGGCTAAGACAAGCAGTGTGTGAATATCTCTACTTTTAATATATATAACGCAAACTGGAATTGCAGTTGAGTGCAGTGACCAATGCTGGCTGATGAAATAGCTGTCACTGGAAAAAAGGCCTTAAAACAAACAACTAAGTATGCAGCCACAAGCAGATATGTCTTTTTTCTCCCCAGCCAAGCTCTGCATCCAGCTCAACCCAAAAGCATGTTTGTTTTGGAAGCTGTAGTCTGCTGAAAAGTGTTTGGCCAAAATCCAAGGGGCCAACAAGTCCAGATGAGCTGAACAAGCTGTGTCCTTGGATCATGAGATGTGAATGTATTATTCAATCCTTGATTGCATGCATGCATGCATGTTGCTGTTGGTTATTTTTTGTTACAGGGTGTGGACCAAAATGCCTTGATTGGGATTAAATTTCTATCCCCTAAATTAACTGTTTACGATTCACAATTTTATTGTGAGCTTATGATTTCCTGGGCCAGAGCTCGCAGCCATAGGGTAGCTCCTCCAATAACAACACAACCATACCAACTTACGTCAAATGAACAATCACTAGTGATAATGTATAAACCAACAGTCATTTGCAATTATATTTGTTTCAGGGCTGTCTGTAGAAGAATAACTATTTTTTTCTTAAGTATTTGTGATGAGAACTGACTTGTTCCAGGTGATCAGAGCCTGTTTCTTTTTCCTGGGGTTACTCCGTCTGTGACTTGGCCCCAAGACTCACTGGGCCAACACAAATCTTCCAGTTTATTGAAGAGGCTGCCAAAACATAAGGAAGGTAGCTAGAAGAACTTGCATAGGTGTCGTTCAGTGAGATCATCATCAGTTTTCAACAGCACTTTAACTGCCCCAGTCATCCAGGGAGGGACAAACAGCTTATATTTGCCACAGGGTCAAAACACAAGCGGTTACTGCAAAATAGCGGACGCATGACAAATCCTTACCATACCTTGACTCTTGGCAGTGCTTCCATGAAGCCAGGCCTTCAGATCTCAGGCTGAGTTGATGAGAACAAGCAGCTTATTTGGCTCTAACTTCATGATCTTGCCTAGCTTGATCCACAGTCCCTTAGTGAAAATATGTGAAGTACTTAACCACGTAGCTAACCCTATGCAAAACCACTAAATTCCAGTGCTAAGCTAACAGCAATGTTGGGAAATAGGAAACTTTACATAAAACAGTTTTACCAAAATAAAACAGTCTCTCAGCCTCCTTTTAGTCACCTTGCAATATACTACAACAGGAGATGGATGCATGAACTGATTTTCTGGTGAAGGCTAGATTCTCAGTATTCCTAACAATTTAGAAGCAAGCACGACAGGAGAAAGAATACATCTTGAGCATATCTGTAGACATCATGTTGCAGATTTTAGAGGGAAACTTGCAGATTTCAAAGGAAGACAAGGATAATCTCAAACCCTGTAACAATCAACATGCAGGAGTACAGGCCATTTGGGTGACTGGGAAATTTCTTCTGTGGGAAATTTCTTACGCATGTTTGTGTTCTGCACAGCCTCACATTATGCTGAGCTGTTCATCAGCTGTCATGAAGGTGTTAACTTGAATTAATTTCCACTCTTTCCCCTGAAGTGGAGCCTGAGGGATGAATGAATCATGGAGGGGTCTTGAAGTGACACCAGTGTCAAAGAGACACATATGGGCTAGGCAGCCTCTGGCATGTAGAAAGGTCAATTAGGGCTATGGAAATGTTAAAAAGATTATTTTTTTATTAAAAAAAAAAGAAGTGTTAAGTTGCATTTTCGAGTTTTAGAGAAAATGTCAGCCAGAAAATCTTTGTTTTTGGAAAACTGAGCAGTTTGATGAGAGTCCAAAGCTTCCATAAAGATGACAAAACCAGCCTACTTGTTTTCTTTGAAAGAGAATGCATTTCCCAACCAGCCCTAGCATGACACCAGCTTGTGCCAGCTGTGAAACAGCCAAAGATCAGTAGGGCCCAGGTGGAGGATCAGTGTCCCAGCAGCTGATGAACCTGTGCATGCAGGGTCCAGTGTGTCACTCAAGTTCCTCCTTGCCAGCAGCACGACAGACCAAGGAAGCATCATGAAGAACTATTGTGTCTGTAATACACAGAAATAGTATAGCTGCAAATCTACCAGAAAAGCTATTCTGTGATGGAAAACATGAATTGGGGGCAGAGTCCAAGACGTATCTTTGCCAGATTTCCATTCAGCCTAATAAACATTTCTCTATATGCTCCACGTGCCCCATCACAAAAACACCTCACAACCGGACCCCAGCTTCTGAGCAAAGCTGAGGTAACCCAGGTTTAGGTGAAAAAATGAAGTCACTGTTACTTATCTTGCCCTGCCATTTACAAAGTTTGAGCTCCAGGTTGCTTTAGAGTCCAGAATCACATATTAAGTCTTGCGGTAGCTTAGGAAATCTTTGTACTTTCCTTGCATTAGAAGTACTGGGTATAAGAATAATGCTTGTTTCAGACATGGGCTTCTTCATTTACTGTTTAGGTTTTCACGTTAAAAAATTGCTCTTAGAACTTAGAGAGCAAATGTTTCTTGAATCAGGTTTTACCCTCAGTGATCTCATTAAAAGTAAGTCTCAGAGCTAAAGAGCAACACATGCACTTGTACTGAAGCAATTCTAACCATATCAGTCACATGCTATGTTATGTTATGCTATGTCCCACAGAAAAAGGGCTCTTGGCTGATGATGAGGTTGTCTGCATATTTTGTCTTCTGACAGTTTCACTGCATTCCCCCCTCCCTCTTCACATTTTCCATTCTTCATTTCTTTAACCTAAGCCTTTTTGTCTCTTCTTCCAGGACAGAATCAAGTGAAACATGTGAACCCAAGATATTGGAGTAAGTTTACATCTAGGTTAGAACAAAGTCTATTATCTATTCTCCTCTCCAACAGGGGGCAACTATCCTATCAATTTATTGGAAACTGTCAATGGCACACATTAGCACACCCAATATCATAGAATCACAGAAAGATTTAGATGGGAAGGGGGGCCCTGGGGGCTTCTAGTCTGAGCTAACAGCAGCACCAACTCCAGAGCTGGATCAGCTCACTCAGGACCTTACTTACACAAGTTCTGAATATTTCCAAGGCTGTGGGCTGCAGCTGCTCTGGGCATATGCTTGATCACTCCCAGGAGAAGAACTTGTAACTTCTCTCCAACCAAAATTGCCTTTGTTGCAACTTGTGACCATTGTGTATTTTACCCTAATTTACTAATGCTTACTTTTGGTCGTAATAAATTTTCACATACGGTTTTGTACAGAAAGTGTACATTACAAAGGGCTGTTAGAGCAGACTGTTTGAAACAAAGCACTATCCGTGGTGGTGGAGATGGCTGGGAACCAATTCACTCAGTTTTTTCCTTTTTGTATTTTTCTGACTAAGGTAAAAGGTATGTTGTGACTTCTGTTCCTGTTTCATTAGTTTGAATTCCTCCTTTTTTCAGTGCCATTCATTAACCTAACGTCACTCTGTTTGGTTTGCAAACACCGTGCAGAAATACTTTATAGTTGCATTTCAAATGCGTTTGTCAGAATCTTGTGTAATATCAGTGCATCTTTAATATCTTGCAAGGCTGTTCTTTGTTTCTTTACATCTGAAACCAAACTGATGCTACTGAGACCCCTTTTAAAACTGTCATCTCTTCTTCAGAAAAGAATTAGGAACTTGCCTATCCACTAAAACTCAGGAGCAAAGCTGTGGAGGTGAGACTAGACTGGCTAGGCATTATCTTCACTTATTATGTCTGGATCAAATATCATTGTTGTAAAGTTGAAAACTTAAGGGTTCTGGATAGTGTCCTGATTTTTTCCTCCCCAAAACAGATCTGGAAACATAAAATAAGAAAACTATTGTGAAAGGAGAAGTGCCTTTTAAAACCTTTTGCTGCTGCTTATAAGGCCACCATCTCCATCCCTACTAACCCCCTGTGTAAGGGCATGCATTTCTCAAGAGTAAAATCACATTGCAGCTGAAAAACCAAACACCCTCAAAGGTTGCAAGTAGTTTGCCATGCTAGCAAATTACGTTTTACAGCACTGGACTCCAACCTGAGTGCTGCCAACCCCAACATGGCTTTATGAGTAAAAGGAGTTCACACATCTGTAAAAGTATCTGTAAAGCTGAGTTCTCTACTTTGTGTATGTTGATGTGCAGGAGAAAAAAAATTCTTTGACCAGTTCAATAGCAGCACTATTTCAATGGCATTTGGCTTTGAGGGTTTGGATTCAATATAATGGCCATAATCAAACACCAAAGATCAGAAAAGCATCAAGACATTTAAGCTCCCCTCAACCCTGAATACCCAAATGCTTCAATTTCAAGTCTGAAAAATAGTACAGGAAAAGAAGGCTTCCCCAAGGGCACATTTCTATTTATACTGCATTATGGGATATAGGAAACAATGGAGATGTGTCCAGGGAAGAAGTAAGGTTCTCGCAATGAAGCAAAGTATGGACAAGTGCTGCAGGTTCTTACTGTTAGGCATATGGATTTTATTTTATAGAGGGTGGACTGAAGCAAATCGAAGTCTTCAGTTGGGGATCTGAGCAGCAAGAACAACAATCAAAGGATGCTCAGAGAAAGCATGCAGTGACCTCCATGTGAGAGCTCAGATTGAGTTTTGAGGAGAAGAAAGATCTGAGAGATAATACAAGTATGTTTGTACGGGCAGAATTAACTTGAAACTCTTTCATTCTTATGGCACCTTAGACGCAATTGAAAGTTGCACACCAAGAGGTGGAATTACGTGTTTTTAAATATATATACATATTTTAAGTCAGATATAAATTATCAGGAGAACTTGATACCACAAGACACTGAGAAAGGGCATTTAGTTCAGCCACCTGCATCACTCAAGCAGATTACCTCAGAGTTTGCTCCTGTACAAAAGGCAGCAGCTACCACAGCCAAATGTGAAAAGATGTCTCTGTGCGCTCTTCCTTCACTCTCTTGGTGTACTCACTCAAAAGTATACCTCCCATCTTGACCACTTATCACCCACTTAATCCTATGCTGGGACCCACGCTCAGATCCCCACATTTCTCATTTGGGCAAGGACATCCTCTCATGTACCAACTACCAAGCATATTAGATTATCTATGGGGTTGGTTATGTCCAGATGCTGACCTGAGCTGCAGGAGAAGCATGTCTCCATGGGAAAGGGGCTTCCCATTCGCAGAGAAGTGGGTCCTACAACCTGGGAGACTCCATTTCAATAAACTGGAAGCAGCTCTTTGGAAATGGAGGGTATCAGCAGCTCTAGTCTACAATACCTAAGAAAATTCAGACCCTTTAAAATGACAGAAACACTCTCTGTTCAGAAAACACAACCTTTTAGGGACTGGTTCTGCTTTGACTGGGAGCTTTGCCAAGGATTTCAGCTGGAGGAGGAATGAGGCCCTTCATTTCAGTTAGCTAGAACAAAACAACACAAACAGCATCACAAATGCCCATCTGGGACATTTACAGGCAAGGAAGTCTGTTTTCTTATCTACCTCCTCCTCAGAATATAGTGAAACACTGGGGCTCTTTCTGCGTTTGTTGCATTAAATTTTGACAGCATACAGTCTCTAAAGCCAGAGGTAAAAATCTGCCCCCCTTTCGGTCCTGTGAACCACAGCTGGAAGATTACGCCAGTCTTCTGCCTGACTGGAAATAAAAGTGTCAAGAATAAAGGATGGGCACTTCTCAGGAAGACCATACATCCCCCATCCTGTGGAAAAAGGCATCAAGGGATCTACTGTAGCAATAACATTATCTGATCTGTCTGTGCAAGTGACTTAGCACTTCTGAAATTAGAAATGTCTACTACATACAGAAAGGGTGAGGGGAGGAAATAGAGGACCGAAAACAATATATTTGGCAAGCACACTGCAGAAACTTCTAGTACATGCTGCAGTCCCAGACCCAGTGGGCTGTGCTTACCTCATTTGTTTCACGTAGGTGAACCTAGCCAGGATGTTTTCTTTAGTCGTGGGCAGTGTGACAAGAATGGGACATCCAAATAAGGTCACTCAGGATGTGTTTAACAACACCGGGTAAAGCCTGTGGCAAAGGCTCCTGCACACACAGACACACAGAGCATCCACTGTACGTACCCTTGGCTTAGTGCGTCATTATTCCTAGAATAAATTCTGGAGAGCCACTCCACCCTTGTATTTGCAACGCAAATACACAAAAGATGTGATTGCCCCAGAGCCAGTTATTACGGTGACTTTAAGGAAGGGGAGGCAGAGAGAAGGGCCCCTGATTTCCCTGCCTTTTTTGAAAAGATGTAGTGCAAGGGAAATTGTTTAAAGCAGAGGTGGTTTCAAATCTGTCAACCCAAACTCCCTTGTGATCTTTGAAGCAGCAGAGAGCAAAAGGCTTCCTGAGGCCATCCCAGACACCCAGAGAGCACAGAGTTCTGCAAAAGGACAAGCCACACACCTGTTTAAATATAAGTCAATATGCTTTATTAAGCAACAGTGCTACAGGTGCTCCTACATGATGAAAGCTTGTCCAACACTAGGAGGGAACGTGCATTTTCACTTGCAGGCAGTAACAGTGAAGGCAACCCCATTGTACTGAGCAGGAAACCCTCTTTCAGCCCGAAAATTTTGGATGGTGCATAAAGCATTTTCAAGGGTTCTGCAAAAGGTGACTGAGAGCAAACCACTTGTAGTGACAAATTTGTTGTAAAAAGCTTGCCTTTCCCTTGTAAGTCCTCTGCAGTTGATTGCAGTGAGAAGCGATAAAACAAAGGAGTTACTTTGCTAGCAGTGGGACAAGGGATGGCATACAGTTAGTGAGATCAGGGTTTTATGGGTTTGAAACTGTAGTTTTGATCCAAATATCACTTAATGCTGAAACTCAAAGCACTCAAAATGAGGTAAAGTCAGATCACAGGCTGCCTCCATGACCCTCACTCAGTTCCTTCTGTATACAGCTTTGGGTATAATTTGCAGTTAAATGATAATATTTAAATAAATTACAAATCTTTCCACTGAATATTTGCTTCACTCAGCACGGAAGGTGTTTATGTTAATTTACTGATGTTCATTGGTCTGTGCCCCATTTTCTATATGTCCTGGGCTAGCACTCCTACCAACGAGGCACAAATATCACAGGCATTACAGCTGAGGCACCCAGCCCAGTTCACCACCCAGACTAACTACCTTAACCAGGCCTGTGCTGTCCCTGAAGCAAGGAGCATGGGGGCAGCAGGAACAGGCCTGGGATGAAGGCATGGCAGAGAGAGGGAGGGGAATAAGACCCACTAAAGGGCAGAACATCAATAGTTTCTTCAAATTTCAGCCTGCAAGCTTCTCATCCATCTTTCCCTTTCAACCTTGCTCCAAAGTGAAAATTTCCTTGCTTTACCTCAGTGCTTCCTGACATCCACCAGGGGTGGTAACTCCAGGCTGTCTCCGAGCTGCAGGATGCTACCAAGGAAAGCCCTGTGCCACTGTGGCACTTGACACTGGTTGTATAACATCACTGACATGGGATGTTGACAATGTGGCCATCTTGACCATAGAATCCTCCGTGTTCAGTCCTAAAGCATAGGTCAGACCTACTCTTTCCCACCAGTATGTCTCATGCTCCACATGTACTCACATGGCTGTTTTCACAGCACCCACTTTCCCTCCTATCATCTGCTTAATAGTGTAGGCTCCTCATGGAAGGGACTAAGCTGTTTTCCTATTTGAACAAAACTGAGCACTACCTGCATATCCATTTGAACTAAGTTAGCAGTTAAAGACGAACAGCAGTTCTGAGTTTGCTGAAATGTTTTTGCTCTTCAAATCCAGTTCTGGTTTTCTTTCTTTTTTCTAAATCTAGTGATATCTGTAAGACTGCAGCTGATTACTTACTGAGAACTGAGAAAAGCTGTCTCGATTCATCAAACCTCTCAGAACAATATAGAAATCTGAAAAAAGCAGCACCAAATTATGTGGTAAGGGTGCAGAAATATTATTGTTGATGTAACAGCATAACAGTACATGAGAAGAAAGGCTGTCATCACTAACAGACACAGCTGAAGAAGTCAACAAGCTTTCATACACGTGGTTACTACAGTAGCAAATGAGTAGGAGAAGGCAAGTGGCGTATCAACAGAAGGAATAAATGGAGCAGCCTGGAATAAAAGAGAAATGGACTGTTAAAAAGAACAACGTGCAGTGGTCATTCATAGATTTAAAACAAAGGCCTATGAAAAGGCAAAATTTGCCTCATCACCTTCACAGAGATTTAAATACATTCGCTTTAGCCCAGCAGCTTAAACAGAGCTCTGAGGAGCCTGGAGTTAAAGCTGACCCTATAGGAAAATTTTGAATATGACAAACAATTAAAGCATGTGAAAGCAGCCTTTGCTTCTTTGACACATGAAACACTGAAACAGCTTCTCACAGCTGGCATGTGCTAAATAAAATGGGGCTTCAATACATTTTTCTAGCGTCTGAGATCTGTTGCTCTGCAGCTATGACAGTGGCGAGAGATCAGCTCAGTGAACAATGGCAAGCACAGAAAAATGTCATAATGAACATGAAATATCAAAGAAGAAAAACTGCATTCACAAAGAATCACACAAAACCCCAAGAGGACACGCTACCCTCTCACAGAAGGATATGAGTGCCTCTCACATGAGCACCTCTCACATAAGTGCTTCTCACAGAAACAGGTTCTGAGGTACACATATGCACATTTCCATGGTACTCTAGTGGAAGGGAACAAAAGAAAAACAAAATAAACAAACAATAAACCAA
The DNA here is from genome assembly GCA_039720435.1 of Amazona ochrocephala. Taxonomy (NCBI): domain Eukaryota; kingdom Metazoa; phylum Chordata; class Aves; order Psittaciformes; family Psittacidae; genus Amazona; species Amazona ochrocephala. Next base: position 54,776,059 of record CM077880.1, read on the forward strand.
CCAAAACCCCCAAACATTTGTTTTAGTACCAGAGTGAGAATATTGGTGGATAATTTCAACAAGAAATAGACACGTCACTTCAAAAAGAAGAAACAACCTCACTTGCTTTCCAAGATATCCTTTAAATTGAAGCATGTCAGACATTATAACCAGTAAAACATCTGTAGACTAGCTTGCCTTTCAGTGAAGACAGCTTTGTCACTCTACTTGGTGTAAGATATGACCCTTATACACTTTGGCTAAACAATGCTGTCATTTACACAGCGTATATACACTGGTGCAAGTCCCTGCATTTACACAGGTATGAGAGAAGGATTTGGCAGAGTTTTGCTGATTTTAAGCAATAAAAGCAAATCAAATCAGCTGCTTCAGTTGGTTTCACTTGTATCAATCCATCAATCCATGTTTGGTGCTGGTGGCATTGCTCCACAGCTTGTTAATGAAACTAAGAATTCTTCTTACTCTGTCCAACAACAGATTGTAACTGAACCTAAGACTGCTACAACTAAAATCCTCATTTTTCCTTAAAAATATTTAATTATTGTCCAGTACTCTTTTCAGTTTTGTATTAATTTTTGAAAGAAAACTGAACGCAGTCTCGTTTTATAACCTGTTCTCCATTTTATAACCTGTTCTTCCTATCACCCTTTACACAGTGTTGCATTAGTGCAGCATTTTCATACAATAAATGGAAGTATTATTTTTTTAAATCAGAAAATTTGTTTGTAAAGGTGCAGAACATCGGCAGGACAGCTGGAAAGCAGGTATTGTGTCCTGCTGCATTTTGTAACATCACTGTCTGCTTATTACTTTTCCCTTTGTAGTCCTTCCAAGCTTGCTTACTGCACCTGAAGTACTAAAAATGTGCCAGTATGAGTGATTCGGGTTTGATTCAGATCCTAGATCTACTGGTCACAACTAACCCCTGTGACTCCATGAAAGACTGCCAGCCAGATGTACAATGCAGCAACAAGCATGCAGTTTTAAATGTTTTACAGGTATTTTTCAGCTGTTTGGCCAGCTTTAAATTATTTAAGTGACTCAAAATGCATCAGGAGAAATAAAAGGGAAGACTTATTTGAAGTGGGTCATGTTCATATCAAGTTTCCTTTGCTTAAATGGAGTGACACAAATAGCAGCACCACAGGCTTAGTGCTAATCTTATACCATAACGAAGGAGGAATCAGGCCCAGAGCAAACTAATACCGGCTTTTGATACATTTGCAAAAAATTGTCTCAGTGTTTGGTGTTTCCAGTAAATCAGATCTAGTTTGGAAACCCAGAGGGCAGGTGGCAATCTGAACAAACATGTCTGAAAAAAAAGAGATCGTTCGGGTCTGGAGGGTCATTCCCTTCAGTAAAAGTAAACTGCAGTGGATTGCTCTTCCTGGACCTAACAGTAGGGGCGTGGGAAGCTTTCAGATGTCACAGGGTTGTCGATAACATTTGAACATATGATTAGCTTTCGTGAGCTGTCTTTAGAAACCTTACATTTCTTCCCCCCCGCACCTTAGCCAGAGATCCTTCCCTTGAGGTTTCGGGCCACTTAAAATGTTGCTTTGACAAAAATCAAGGATGTGGAGAAGTTTTTCCTGTGTGATGTCACTTTGTTGCCCTTTATAAGACCCTGCAGAAAAGAAAGGAACTTATCTGAGGATTCACTGTCCAACCGCAGGTGACCAAGAGCAAGCAAGAAGCACAGGCTCACATCAAGTTGCAGATACCGACCAACTGCAAGGAAGGGTGAGCCATGCCACAGAGCAGTGTTTACTACCTGCTGCTGGTACTCTGTAGCCTGAAGGCTACCCTCGCCTTTCCCAACTCCTCTCCACTGCTGAATCCCAGCTGGAGGAATGGAGATAGCCTGATGCACCTCTACACAGATACAGAGAGGAACAGCTTCCATCTCCAAATCAACGCTGATGGCTATGTTGATGGTGTGCCTCACCAAACCATTTACAGTAAGTAGCTCACTATGGAACCTCAGTCTTCAGGGGAGTAGGGGAGGGAGAACAAGGCTTTTGCTACTTCGCTACCTATAGAAAATCCGCTTCTCTTGTTAGGCAAGCAGACAGAAGAGTATACCTATGGGAGGGAAAAAAATATTCCCTCTTGCAACTAAAAGGTTCTTAAATTGCCTTATCATAATTAATTTTCATGGAAAACTGAGGTATTTTTCTTCCTTTGCAGAATACCTGGCCCAAACATTATAGGCGATAGAAAAATTAGGGTGTTTTTAAGACTTATAGTTCTTTCATAGCATTTCAGAAGTAATTCTCTTTTAGCAGCACTCAAATCACAAGTAGCTAGGAATCATAAAGTCATGTTCAGTATTATTGCTGCATAGAGTCTTCTTCATAAACTCAATTAAAAACATAAGCATATGTAATGATGCTTTTACAGAAGTCTATAAGGAGCAAAGGATGTTTTCTAAGTTATCGTATAATCAAGGGGAAAAAAGGATCATGTTCTGCTATTTTTTTGTTTTGTGTTTTTTGGTTTTTCTTTTAGGAATTACTAAGGAAACACTTGCAGGAAAGCTTGCACTGTCTTGTTATTATTCTTCCTGCATCTTTAAGGGCATTATAAAACTCATTTTAGGTTTATGGGTCAAAGAACAAGAGTGATGTTTTAGAGAACAGACAGGAAAACATGTTTTTCCCATATATGCCATGAAGCAAACACGCCAGTATCGGGAAGGGTGGATCAAGAAGGGTAGAAAATCAGACAACAAAAGGAGTCGTGAAAGGGAGGGTCACTGAATCTCTGCTGTGTCACTACAGTACCACTGAGATAAATGAGAATTGAAAAGCTCTGCACAAGGGCTGCAACAATCCCCTGCAGCTGCACAGGTGGATGTGTGCAGCCCTCCTGGATAGGACCTGAGGGTTACAGCAGGCACTGAGTCAAACACTCACATCGAGAGGAAGGCAAACCATCTACTGTAGTCAGCAGATCAAGGAAAGTTAATCCCACGTTACTCAGCACCGGTGAAACTGCTCTTGGAGCTCTACAGCAACCCCAGTTCAAGGTGGATGAGGAGAAACTGGAACTGCTCTGCCAGAGGGTTTTCAGGATGGTCAGGGGCCTTGAGCATGATCTATCAGGAAACGTTGAGGGAGATGGGCTTGTTTAGTATAGCAAAAAGGAGGCTAAGGATGACCTAATAACACAGGGCAGTCGCAAAGGTGAGAGAGACAAACTGCCCTTGGTGGTGGCCAACGACAGAACTAAAGGCAATGTCCCCATACTGTGGTTTGGGACTTCAGAGAGGATGCTAAAGGAAATAAAAAGTTGTCTTTTGGAGTTAGTGCAGCACTGGAGCAGCGCACCCAGATGGGTGGTGATGTCTCCATCCTGGGAGCATTCCAAAACTCAGACAGACAAAGCCAACAGCTAACCTGGTCTAGGGTGGGCAAATAGTCCCAGGCCTCATGGGAAGGTTCGTTCAGACCCCCAGAGGACACTTCCAGCCAGAGCATCTGTGGATCTGCAAAGCAACGGTGCAATGTCAAACTGGGTAATGGACTTGACATCTTTGTTTCAATAAACAGGTGCCCTAATGATCAAGTCTGAGGGTGCTGGCTTAGTGATAATCACAGGCGTGAAGAGTGGACGCTACCTGTGTATGGACATGAGAGGAAACATTTTTGGTTCGGTGAGTGACATTTACTAAGACAAACCTGAAAGGCAGGTGCAGTCTGCAACCATGGTGCCTACTTCCTCAGCTGGGACAAAGCTGTATAGCTACAGTAGGAGGATGCAGATTTACGTGAGCTGAGAACCTGCCACTTAGGTTAAACTTTCCCCTCTTCTTTGACTGTATTGAGTTGTAGAGCTGACAAAAATCACCTGAGTTCCTGCTTGTGTAAATGAGGGCAGAACAAGATCCAGTGATGGACCAATCTGAATTCCTGCTGTAGCATAGAGCCATGGGTTGGGAGTAGCTCAAACAGTGCTCAATTTCTCTGGGAGAAAACAGTGTTATCGTTATAATACCTTTGCTGAAAACATGGGCAAGCATCTCAGATCTACGTCTGACTAAGCCTGAGTTACAGGGCTGGCAGATCAGAAAAACATTTGCTGCCAAGATCTCGTCCCTTTTTCCATCTTTAGTTGGAACCTGGCATTCACCAATCCCTCTGCTTACAGATGTCTTTCTTTTTCCCCTAAGCATTACTTCAGTCAAGACGACTGTGTGTTCAACCACAAGACGCTGGAAAATGGATACGATGTGTACCAGTCTCCCAAACACAACTTCCTGGTTAGCTTAGGCAGAGTTAAACAAGCTTTCCTTCCTGGTGTGAATCCACCACCATACTCCCAGTTTTTATCCAGGAGAAATGAAATCCCTCTGTTTCGATTCAACACACCTGAACCTCACAGAAACACTAGAAGTGCAGATATCGACCCAATGGATCCTCATCAGATCCTGGTCCCACAGAGAAAGATCTCTCTGTTTGGATCTCAGCTGCAGCAGCAAACAGACTTTTCCCACATGCCCAGAGAACCCATGAGAATCAACCAGAATGATGTGGTCAACCCAGATGACCCTCACGCTATGATGGATGCCAGGAGATATGCAAGTCCTCGCTTCTATATTACAAAATAACTGTGGTCCCACTGCTTGCAAATTGAAGAAGCAGCAAATATAATAGGCAAAAGGAAATGTCTGGCATGTTCAGTTTGAATGTTGAAATGGCTACTGGAAATCCTGGGAAGAAATCCTTAATTTCAAATTTTGTACCTGTAGATGACAGTTTATGGAAAAAACAAGTTGGTCATTTTCCAGATGGGGATGTGTTTTACTGGAAAAAAGATAGATTTTTGAAGAGAAGAATACAAACCAAACATTTTAGGGTCTGAATCACCATAAGTGTGCATCAGCAAAAACGCTAATTCACCTGAATGAAACAAGAAAGCGATGTTACATTTCTGATGTGACTGGGAAGAGCCCTGGAGCATCTGAGATGCCAACAAAGGTGGGGAATCCCTTACTAGCACCATCCCCGGCTGTGCAAGCACAGCAGACAAACTGAGTGTGTTATATTATTATATAAAAATTACTATTTGTGTTTTTAGCTGCTAAGTTGGCGCTTCAGTCTCTTTTATGCCCATATGAGTAAAAAAGTGACCACTCTGCTGTCATAGGAGCAGCACACATGGAAAACTGGAATAACTGACAGGAAAACAGGACAGGATCAAATGGTCTTGTGTAGAAAGAGTAATTTCTGACACTTACTGAATCCAAGCTGAGGTCTGAGAAAAAAAGAAGAGAGTCTTGCTGTCTCTCTAGTGCTTCTCTATCATACTTCTATACGGAATTAGTTCTACTATCACAACATGGAAACATAACGCAGAAATATTAGTTTTGCATATTTCCAAGCCAGAGACAAGTTCCAGGACCACTACTAAACCTAACTGATATAAGTTCTTAGGAGCACAGGACAAGTCAGATGATGAGGATTAGACCAAGGTTTCTGACTCATATTTTGATGTTTTCTATCCTCTGACCTCACCATGGTTTTGATTGGTCTCAAAAGGAAAGGAGTGATTCTAATGAATTTAGGAGAATTTCAGGGCTGGCAGATAGTTGCGTCCTTTCTTGCTTATCCAAATTAAAGCAAAACTTTTTACCTTGCTATACAGTGGAGAGGTATGATTTAATTTATTAATTCAACTTGATTCCTATACCATTCTCCTTGGCTTTTGCTCCTTGAGAACTCTGGACTGCAATTACACAAGCAAAGTTTTCATTTTGCTTAAACTGCCATAAGTAAGCCCACAGAGCTCTCCAGGATGCAAGTCAACAGACCTACAGCAATTTGAATTGTGAAAAATTCTTTCTTGATCTATATCAAACTTTGATGAGAAGTGTTGGTGGGGTTAAATCCCTGTACCAACTCTATAGTCTATGTATTCTCTATATATTCTGTATATTAGAACAAAGGAAGAAGGGTTGCTCACCCCATGAGGAGTCACGGGATTTAGTCCCTAAGGTAAGAGTGAATTCACAGCGGATATTGCATCAAAAACGCATTTGTAACTATAGAGAACTGTATAGAAATGTTGAAAGAATTAATTCGTCAAAGGAGATGCTGGCAATCACCAGCTATAAGAAAGCCTTATTTATATTGCAATATTTATTTATTTATTTGAGTGGGCCTTTCCCACAAAATATTTATAAATATTTATAACAATGTATTATAGAGATTATTTCCTTTTATAAATGTACCAATAAACTTTTCCTTCTCTCCAAATGGTGGATTCTGCAACTTCTGTTTAAGCTCCCCATTCCAGAAGGACTCGAGTGAGCAAATGGTACTAGCACTGTCTGAGATTTTTTGTCCCACTATCCCCTGTGTTTTTCAGCCTCATAGGATGCATCTTCTGGGGTGTTTCATTCACCACAACTATGAAAGACCTGTGAAAGGTGATGAGAAAAAGTGTTAGTAGGTCTAGACTGACCATGAAGGGATTGTCATCTCTACTGGGAAACTTCTTCTGTGACCCAGAAGCAGTGGGAAACCACAGACCTAGCAGCTAAGTCCACTAGGAAATATTTGTCATCCTGGCTTCAAGATCTTGGTATAAAAGATACTTGGTAAATTACCATTACTGCTCACTTATTCCTGCTCATACAAACCATTGTAACCCCATTCTTAGGGCTTTCCTAAGGCTCCGTTTTGCAGCAGAACAACCGCAAAGAGTGTATTTCTCATGACTGAGAACGAAGTGCCAGGTAGACATTACCCATCAGTGTTTCATCCCTGCTTCTTTTGCCAGGGTGGGGTTTTGGAATTACACATCTTGATGCCTTCATATAACCTCCTACCTCCCCTTCCAAGACACTCACATTTGGTCAGTGCTCTTTCCTTCCAGAGCTGCTGAAGGTGCAAGGACAAGGGGCAGAGACTGAGCTGGCCTTTTCAAGACCTCACAGCTATTTTTTTTCTATTGTTAGATTTTATCTCTCTACAGACTGTGTAATTTTACAAAGTGCTCTTCTGTAATAATCCTGTAATCCTGTTTGAGAACAGCCCCAGGCAGTAGTGGTGCCTAAAGTACAAAACAACATAACATAACAGCATAACATGGGCTCATGCAACCGCTGTTTCTGCAATCCTGCCTGCTGTGCAGGCCTTTGCTAGGATATTTTCATCACCCACCATCCTGTCTTCCCCTATCCTTGTCTTCAACCCTTAGCTTGATTTAACAGGGATTCACCCTCTTTCTACATTATTATCTGATTCTGTGTTTTTTAGAAAATCACAGAGATTCAAAGAAGGTCCACGCTAGGAGAGAAAGAGGTTCATATGGAGGATTTATGCTGGAGCCAAATGACAAACAACATTTCTGCACCCTTTTCAGCCAAGCCCCCGTGTTTTTCACAAGGATGAATGAAGTTTTATTTTTGAGTTATGTATGCTTGTGAAAGAAGCATGAAAATAGAGTAGGGTGCCAGTCAGATACAGGTCTCAAACACTACCTAGAGATGAAGATTATGAGGTATATTTGGCTACTCAAAGAAATAAGAGACCCCTTCATTTTTTTTACCTGGAGTAGTTGCTCTAACAGAGGAAGGCAGGACATGAAGGGCCACACCTGGTTCAGGCTCCTGCTTCTGCAAGCGACCAGAACTAGTTATCTGAAAGGATAGTTCCAATAATGATAGCCAAGCCTTGTCACACTGTTTTAGATCCTGGAGCATGATGATTCACACATCTTAGAGCGTGCTTGCACTTCCCTTTAACCTTTATTCCTTTAATTCTGTAAACCTTCATTAACCTACCACACATTCCAGTCTACTTTGTGTTCTGTTAAGTGGTTGATCTGGATAATAGCTAACAGAAATTGAGTATTTTGCTTAGTAACTTAGTGAAGGGCTATGTGGCTTTGCTGAAGCACACTGTGGACAGCAGCTTGAATTAGACCAAAAACCCATTCCAGTACTCTGAGCAAATCCTCATCCCCAACAATTCTTCACTGTATTCAAACAGCATCTGGTGCATAAGCCAGGAGTCTATTTGCTGAGGCTAAGGCACAATCCTATATGCAGCCTAGATGTTTTCAGAAGGGAGAACAACCGATTTTAAGACTCAAGAAGTAGTAAGATTGGCAAATTAGCTAAACTTAACTTCTATTTCTATGATTTCTTGGGTGTTATACTGATTTCAAAGTCCTTCTGTAAGGTAGGTCTCCCCTTCATTAGGGACTGTGGTGAGAGGACAAGGGGTAATGGGTTTAAACTTAAACAGGGGAGGTTTAGATTGGATATGAGGAAGAAATTCTTTACTGTAAGGGTGGTGAGGCCCTGGAATGGGTTGCCCAAGGAAGTTGTGAATGCTTCATCCCTGGCGGCGTTCAAGGTGGGGTTGGACATAGCCTTGGATGGCATGGTTTAATGGGAGGTGTCCCTGCCCATGGCAGGGGGGTTGGAACTCGATGATCTTGAGGTCCTTTCCAACCCTAACTATTCTATGATTCTATGATTCTTGAACCCTAAATGAGATTCATGTGCCCAAGAGTGAACTGCATTCCTGTCTGTAAGCTTCAGGGTAAGCAACATACTTAGGAAGTTACAGAGTTTAAACCCAGCAACTTCCCCAGTGGAATATTGCCTACTTGTTCCCCCAGAACTAACCATTCATTAAGCACCAACTCCTGGATCTGCTGGTAACAGGAAGTCTTTTACAAAATGCTGTTGGTGTTTTATCTGAATAACTCGGGGGTTTTGATTTATTTAACCCAGGTTGTTTCCCATCTTCAAGGTAGAACTACATTTCCCAGCTCCTTCTTGAAAGCGGCAAGAATTACAGGTGAGATCTCGTCAGTGCCTGCACAATGGCAATGATTGTACAATGATTACTTACCTTGACGAAGGACACCTTTCAGGATCAGGCTTGCCTTTCTAAATGCACCACCACCAACTCCCCACAGTAAGTCAGAGGTTAGTATTACCTCAGGTTTTTCTCCTATTTCGTTGTTTTCAGCAATTATCTTCCAGTTTGTAGAGGATATTCTCGTCATTGGTATCAAAGTGCTGTAGTGGGTGGATTCATGCCATGTCTTTAATTGCACACCTCCAATTCGTCATTTCTTCCTCTGCATGATATTCGGACTTTGTTGTTGATGATGATTCCTCACTAATATTTCCACATTCCCATATTTTTATTCAAAGTCATAAAAAAAAAAAAAAAGAAAAGCCCCATGAGGAACTTAAGCAGAAACTTTGCTCCAGCTCAGTGCTTGACCTTGGACATTACTGCTTACTCATGCCCATAAATTGCTTGCATACCTACTTCACCTTTTTTTTTTTTCTAGTAACATTAATCTTTTCCAGTTGAGCTGATGGTTTCCATTGTGGCATGGTGTCAAGTGTTCAATTAAAATTCACCTAGATCATTTCCCATCATTTTTCCCTTGCTAAACATCACTTCTTCCATTAAAGGACTATCAGTTTAGTCTAGTGTGAACTACTTATGGCAAAAATTCATTTAATTAAAGTCAAGGTTTCATTTACCTCCTTGTCTGTAATTACATTCTCCTTCAGCATTTGCTCTAACGCCTTGAATGCTATTAAGGTGAAACTAACAGTTCTGTAAGATGACTTTGTCCTCTGTTCTCAAATAAAAACTATTTTATTTCCTATTCTCTAGTCACACAGTTCCACACCCAACTTGACAGATCTATTTAAAATACTTGCTTACGGATGTGTAATTTTAGATGTGCTTTCAGAATTCTGGGATAAAGATTAGTCATTTCCCCTGACAGGAGCATATTAAATTCTTTAATTCTTGGCTTTAAATGTGGTATTTTGCCTGTCCTCATTCCCATCATCCATCTTTTTTCACCCTTCTGTTCAATACTGCTGTAAATGAAGTAATGAATTTTGGGGATATAATTTAAGACTATTCAATCCTATTCCATCTACACACTGCGACATTTCTGATACTCCTTTTGTTGTTTTCCATTTTGATACACACATACCTCAAGATGGTTTTGCTACTTGCTTTATCTTATTTTGCAAATTCTCATAATTTCATATCTAGCTTATTTCTACTCCTTACAGTTTCTTTCCCAGAACCAGTAACTCACTCAGAAATGACCCTTGATCTAATCAGGCCTAGAGACCCTCCCTGCCTTTTTTGCCTGTTTGTGATATAACTAGGTAATTTTTACACCTCTAATTTAAACAAGCAAAGCTTTCCCCCTTTCTTCCATAGTAAATCCATTTAAGGCTCTTAAGTATAGTTGACCTTGTTAATTTTGTGACTCTTAAGTACAGCTGACCTTATAAAACTAAGTTTGTGATTTTTAAGTATAGCTGACGTTATGAAACTAAGTTTGTGATTCTTGCCCTTCTGAAATAAACCTTAATTCACTTTTCAATAGCTAGCTCTTCCAAAAATAGGCTCATGACTTACCACAGCCAAGTCTGGTGCATCACCACTGCTTCACTTCACCTATGGCTTGATCAACCAACTGGGCATTAAGAGGGAAAGGAAAGATCACATCCAGTTATGCTCCAAAAGGGGCTCTGCCTGGACCTCAAGTGCATTCCTTTAGTGCCCAGTAATTGCCTAGTCCCGATTTGTGTTTTTACCCTGGTACGGTCCTATGCCCATGTTCTCAGGGACCTCTGCTATTGTTCTCTGATTGTGCTCTCAGGGGCCCCACTGCCATCTTCTGGTGCTCAGGTAGGACATTCATAGACTTGCCCAGGGCTCCCTGCCTGCCAGAAAACCCCAGGGATGTTTACAAGTGACATGAGAGCCATCTCAGCACAGGAGACCTGCCCAAACAGCAGGTTGGATTTACCACACACAACCAGATCATCCACACAGGGGGTTCACCATAGCTGGGGGTGTCAGGGAAATAGCTCACATACTGTGCAGTTGATCTGTGCTCACGCAGTTGCAATTTGCCTGGGATTACTACATATCCAAAAACCTCAGGCTCACGGCCAAAGCTCTCAAAAGAGGGACACATCTGGGGAAAATCTGACATATTTTAGGTCCAGGCATGTGGGCTGTGGATGAGGCAGTCTCATGAAATAGCAAAAGCTTGGATACAGAATACATCTGATCTAAATTCTGTATGTGAAAAAAAAAAATCAACCAAACCTCTTCCTATTGCAAAGACAGGGCTATGTCTGGAAAACAGAAACCCAAGAGAGAACTGTGGGAACAGAGCAAGTATCTTGAAAAAGAGCTGATAATTTAGGGGAGGGAAACTGTGATATTACCAGAGCACTCTGCCAAAAGGCATGCCTGATGACTGCTAGACATCTAGCAGACTTGCCAGGAGATGATGTTGGTGGAGCCAAAACTGAGGAGTAAGTGTGCTACCACGCAGGGAACTTTGAATTCTGATTTGTCTGTCCTGTCACCTTTTCCAAATCAAGCCCAGCCTGGAAAAGCACTGCTTAAACATGAATGATCACTTTATCAAAGGAGGTCACAACTTCCCTACCTTTTGAAGCATCACTTTTTTGGGAGCAGAATACCACTGGACTCTTCAGCAAAAGAGAAGATTAGCTTAGAAAGGAGGGGACTGAGTTTCCTCTTGATCTTGGTCACCTTTAGTTTTCCTATACCACCTGAAAAGGCCTGCCAAGACAGCTTATATTTTAACCTTGACCAGTTTAAAAGACTGGCAATTGGTTATGTCACATCTGACTATAGGCCATTATGTGGACAAGCTGAGATGTTTCTAACATTCATTTCAGCACTATTTTCCTACAAAGGTATTCAAAAGGAATGTACCTTTTTCTTATCACTTGAAACTCTTACCATCCTGGTAATGTATGTAACAGCTCTGTCTGCTTCCATGGCCTCTCTTCCATCTTGGCAGCTACTGCTGAAAATTCACCCTGTAGTTAAAGCCTTGTCTCCTGCTGCTAATTAGAGACTGGCATTTCACAAGGACAAAACATTCACTGCCCACTACTGAGTAATCCCTCAAATATTTATGTTCTGTTACTATTCCTAACAGAACCATCTATAACTGCAGCTCTCCTTTCCCATGATCCCAATAAACTGTACGGAATTACTGTACAAATGTGCAAGAGTCACTTTATTAAAAGAGCAAGAAGATAGATTTCATCTCAGTGTCGATTTAAAGACTTTAAAAGACCAGTGCCATACACAGACCTAAAGAAAAAAGGCTTTGCAATTAACTTCGGAAGCTTCCAAAATTACTGATTTACTTTTTAATGCATAGAGAAGCTTACATCTGATATGATGAAGGTGAAATAAAACATGTAACTGTATTAGGGGAGGCTGTAAGATCACCTAGGCCAGTATCCTGTTTCCAACAATGTGAAGTGCAAATACATACAGAAAGACTGCAGTAGAGCAACTGCAGAACACACTTGACTGCTTATACTCCCCCAGCCACCGGCACGTTTTTGCACCAATTTGATGTGTTTTACAAAGTGTCGATTAGGACATTCTAGCTCTTAATTTTTTAATTGAAAAATGTTATTTCATTAACATAGGAGCTGTTTAGAAAACTGGAACAGTTTCACCCTTAAATATTTTTCATGGTCAGGTACTATTGTATCGTCTGCATGCCCTAAGGAGGAGTTAACCCAAGATAAAAGAATTTATTAACAGTAATAAAGAAAACAATCATAAAGATGAGGTTTCTTAGGATGGGTCTAAATTTTAACCACTTACACACACATTAAAGAAGGTAAATCACATTACAGAGGAAGAGTCAAAGATCCATATGGGAGGAATAACACCCAGGGGCAAAACATTTAACAAGTAAGTAGACGTTCCCCACGGATATTCACCTCATCAGCAAGAACAAAGTGTTAATTAACCTGATTGAGGGTAGGCAAGAAACCAGAAGAAATCTCTTAAACTCAGGGAAGCACATAGATCACTAGTGTGTTTTGAAATATTTGACAAAAGTTACTGACTTAGGGGAGGATTAGGTGCCCGCTCATTGTCTAGCTGATGAAGGATGCACATTTTCAACTTGGTTACTCTGGCTCCAAGAAGTATTAATGGAATGACCGACAAAATTCAGGACATGACAATTATAGAAAAGTTCAAGCTATTTAAAGACCAGCAGGATGGTCTCCTGCTATGTAACTAGCCTTCCCGAAATAAACGGGCACTACCATGGACAGGCAAATCAAGAATGGCTCACCCTCTGCCATTAACTCTGTTAGTAGTCATCAGTAAAACTTTCCTGACTTCTCTGGCTGTGATCAATTTAGTATTCAGGAGCCCTTTAGGAAGACGCATTTCACAAGAAGTTTGAGGAGTCTGTGCATAAGTCCACATTCCCATTTTTCCTTCCTGCAAACACAACTTATTCTCTACAGTGTATTAAAAATTGATCCTTTTTTTTTTTTTCTGTGAAAGACAGACATGGATACTTTCAAACAAGTCTTGAGCAGTTCCTCAAGCTACCACCGTTATCTCTGGACTTTCAATTTGAAACCAGGCCTTCTTAAATTTCACAAACTCAAACTCACTGTTTGGGTGGTAATCATGCCTAATGTCAATAATGGCTGGATTTTTCCAGTTTCATAAACCAAGGATTTTTTCAGTTTCATAGAATCATCGAATCAACTTGGTTGGAAAAGACCTTTGAGATCATCAAGCTTAACCTTTACCCTAGCACTGCCAAGGCCACTACTAAATCATGTCACTGAGGGCCTCATCTACATGGTTTGTGAACACTTCCAGGGACTGTGATTCCATCAATTCCTTGGGCAGCCTGTTCCAATGCCTGAGCACCCTCTCTATGAAGAAATGTTTCCTAATACCCAATCTAAACCTTCCCTGGCAGAGCCTGAAGCCATTACCTCTTGTCCTATCAATTGTTACTTTGGAGAAGAAACTGACACCTGTCAATGCAGAAGTCCAGTATAAAACTCCAATTTGAATTCGCCAACCCCAATTAATGATATCCAGCCCTTTACATTATGTAATGTGCTAGAGGTTGCAAGGCCTTGCTGGCACCAGTTACCAGTATGCATTTTTTACACATCAGGTAAGCTGCTTTCCTCTCAAAGGACTAGTTCTCAGACATGGCAGTAGGTGGTTTCATAGTTATTTAGTGGATAAAGAAGTAGAAAGCCTTAGGTTCATTTCCAGGTTCTGGAAAAGACCACCTTGGAAGCTCACCACTGGGCCAAACATTTCCCATTTCAGTCTCTACATTTTAGCATATTAGTATTGGACAAACAACCACAGACGACAAACACAGATCCCCTTTCTGTGTTCAGGTAAGAATCAAGAGGAATTCCCTACTGAGTGACAGCCAGAATAGAAGCAGCAAAGTACAGTCACTAGAGTCAGATTAAGTAATCATAGAATCATAGAACAGTTAGAATCATAGAATAGTTAGGGTTGGAAAGGACCCCAAGATCATCAAGTTCCAACCCCCCTGCCATGGGCAGGGACACCTCCCACTAAACCATGCCATCCAAGGCTATGTCCAACCCCACCTTGAATGCTGCCAGGGATGAAGCATTCACAACCTCCCTGGGCAACCCATTCCAGGGCCCCACCACCCTCACAGTAAAGAATTTCTTCTTCATATCCAATCTAAACCTCCCCTGTTTAAGTTTAAACCCATTACCCCTTGTCCTCTCACCACAGCCCCTAATGAAGAGTCCCTCCCCAGCATCCCTATAGGCCCCCTTCAGGTATTGGAAGGCTGCTATGAGTTAGGGTTGGAAAGGACTTTAAGATCATCTAGTTCCAACCCCCCCGCCATGGGCAGGGACACCTCTCACTAAACCACGCCATCCAAGGCTATGTCCAACCCCGCCTTGAACACCACCAGGGATGAAGCATTCACAACTTCCCTGGGCAACCCATTCCAGGGCCTCACCACCCTTACAGTAAAGAATTTCTTCCTCAGATCCAATCTAAACTTCCCCTGTTTAAGTTTGAACCCATTACCCCTTGTACTCTCACTACAGTCCCTAATGAAGAGTCCCTCCCCAGCATCCCTATAGGCCCCCTTCAGATACTGGAAGGCTGCTATGAGGTCTCCACTCAGCCTTCTCTTCTCCAGGCTGAGCAGCCCCAACTTTCTCAGCCTATCTTCATAAGGGAGGTGCTCCAGTCCCCTGATCGTCCTCGTGGCCCTCCTTTGGACTTGTTCCAACAGTTCCATGTCCTTTTTATGTTGAGGACACCAGAACTGCATCCTATTACTGTTTTTTTTTTCTTAGTAGGGTTGCAGTTTGTCATGATTTAAGCCCTTCAAGCAGTTTGCTCACTCACTCCCCCCAGCTCCTGGAGGGACGGGAAGGAGAATCGAAAGAATGCAACTCCCACAGGTTGAGATAAGAACAGTGCAGTAACTAAGGTATAACACAAATCACTGCTGCTACTACCAATAATAATGACCAGGGAAATACAAGGAAAGAGAATACAACTGCTCACCACCCGATACCAAGCCCGACCCAGCAGTGAACCCCCCTCTTCCAGGTCTCTGCCCTCCGTTTTTATGTCCTGGACATGACGTGCTGTGGTATGGAATACCTCTTTGGTCAGTTTGGGTCACGTATCCTGTTTCTGCTTCCTTCCGGCTTCCCCTCCTCCCTGGCAGAGCATGAGGCTCAGAACGTCCTTGGTCAGACCAAAACATTACCAAGCAGTAACTGAAACCATCGGTGTTACCAGCGCAGTTCCCAGGCCTAAAGTAAAAAACAGCACTGCACCAGCTACTAAGGAGAAAAATGACTGCTGCTGCTGAACCCAGGACACAGTTAAGTACAGCTACCCACCTGTTCAAGGAAACAACAGCAACCTCTTTTTAATCCTCAAAATTCAGGTCTCTGCTTCAAGGCAAAGAAACCAAGTAGTTTGAAGGACACTGGACAGCATATTTTTAAAAATTATGAAAAAATTAAAACTTCAAACAGTTAATTTTGAACAGTTGCAAGCAATTTAAGTATATCCTCAACATTTTACATCAGTTGCTCTTCCAGGTAAGAGTCAGGATAGTGCTCATCTGTCAGCCCTAAAAAAGGCTCTTCTTCACAGTACGAGTCCAGTGTAGGGTTTTTCAGGAAAAAAAAAAAAAAAACAAAACAAATGGGAAGTTATATGACCTGAGGAAAGCTTCATAAAGTAATATTAACAAAGATTTTTACCTCAAAAGAAATACAGATGAAATGGAGTTCTATTTAGAAGCATTTATTTTTTAAACAGGCTTAAAATACGCAAATGAAGAAAAAACATGTGGACATAAATAACATAAACCAGATAGTCACACTCCAAACACCACAGCAGGGAAAGAATGCAGTACTAAAGCAACTACAGTCATCCAGCAATCAAAACTGCCTAATTCTAGGCAAAACTACTCATCCATAAAGTGCCTGATGACAATTAACAAAAGGATTCCAGTCAGGTACAACTCACGCCCTATTGAAAAGGTTCCTTTTCAGAAGAGAGCCCCTTATTTCAGCTATGTGTGCATATGAAGTTCCTCATCCTGCTTACAGTTAAAAATAAATACTTTATGTTCATGTACAGTGCTCTTCAACGGTACAGTCTCAACAACCCTAATGGTTTCTTACAGAACACTCCTGTGAGGTAGGTATATCATCATCCCCACTTCACAAATGGAAGAGAGATTTGCTCAGAGTCTCACAGCTACTTAGCACCAGAGCCAGGAACATGTCCCCTGACTCTGTACCAAACCTTTTCCATGAGGCAATGCTCCTTTTTACGTTATACTACTGCATTCAAAAAAAGTTATTTTAAGACAATATATGTTTAATATTACAATATAGCATATTGTAATAAAACAATGATACAGTATGGTTCATCTTCGAGGTACCGTTCCTCTCCCCTCCCCAACTCTTTTACCTGGAGAAAACCAAATAATTATGGACTAATGAAGTTTCTGTATGTGTAGATATACAAGTGACTAAGTATTAAGTTTCTGTTCATAAAGAACATTTGTGTTATTTCTTAAGTGCCAACTTATACCGGGCACTAGGACCATGCAAATCATGTTATTTTAAGACGATAAGCAGTTGCATGTCTTCATGTTTGCAGCTTAATGTCAGTAACTCCAGTCAATCCCAGTACTTACTACAGATACCATTTCCAAGCGCAGTATAATGATGATCTAGAACCACTTCCCCCTACAAAGCCTCTTAAAAGACTTTTTGAGCTACACATTCAGCTCCCACATCTACTAAGTGAGAATCTTGATTTAGACAAACACATGTGATTTCAGGTTTTAATAGATTTCCATTTTCAAGTTTTATAACAAAGTGACTAACTCCTGTGTTGGGACTGACAGAAGACAACTGAGACTTTGTTAAATCTGATGGCAAAGTACAGTTGAGATGTGAAACAAAATAACCAATCCAGTTCCTCATGTAGGCTCCATGACTCACCACTAATATATTGGCATCTAGTATTTTAGAAACTCCACCGTTATCACAGCTAAGTTCTGCTTCACTGCAGTGGTTTGTCCAAGGGAAAACAAACTGTTCTTCAGATGTTCCTGAGTTTCTGCTTGCTGCACCATGCACATCTTGCTCTTTCTGTCTCAGTTCAACAGCTAGCTGACACAGAAATTCAAAGAAATCCCTTGCACGTTCTTTTACCTAAAGCGAAAGGTCAGAAGAGATCATTGTGAAGAATGCAGAAATCTGAGATGGAACTACTTCAGTTAAAAGACAAACATTTATCACAGACAAGTCTCAGAAATCAGTGCGAAGTTACTGAATGCTGTAAAAACTCCTCTGCCCTCCAAAGCCAAGGTTCGAAGTAATTGCCATCATCCTTCTCCAAATGACAGCTTCATGAGGAGACAATCTCAAAATCAATACTATAATTCTAAAGAGATTCCCTACTTGGCAGACACTGGAATCAGGTCAAGTGTTTTTAGCTTATAAAATATCGATCTTTAGTTGGGCTAAGCTCTCAATAAGATGTTCCAAAGTACATATGCAATAGCTTCATCTGCACTGAAAGCAGGGTACAAATAAATAAATACCATACTTCATCCAGTGTTTCTCCTCCAGAAGGCGTGAATGAAGGACATTGCTCTCCAGCAGCCTTTGCCATAGCCTTGAGGTCAGCCAAAGGCCTGCCTTCTGCAACACCGTATTTCTGTAAGAGACAAGAGCAGGTTTAGCCAGATGTATCAAGTCTCCCATACCACTTTCAATGCAAACATCTCTTAAGAGCTTTGTTTTAATGGATTCTTGAGTGTAACATACAGGCTTAACTACTTTTTACATTTTATTGCAATACTGGAGGAGGAGGTAACTTTATATCTGCTATTTAAGCTAAATGTATATATATAAAGTGTGTGCGTGAATATATATATATGCTGGTATGCATGTGTATATTTTCAACATTCATTCTTAGCACACAAAATTCAAGTGTCTTTGTAACTGACATTACATTGCAAACACCTCTGTATGTTGCTGTTCACATGAAGATAAACTGTACTGTCAAACACTGTTACGCACGTTCCAGAAACCCAGATGTTGATGACTAGGATACAGACACATACTTGTTACTGAGGCTTTCTTGACTTCTATGTCACTATAAAGTTGTTGAGAATATGCAATTAGGTGCCATAACAATTAATTTATTACAGTCTTCAGAATTTAAAAGTATTGAAACACATCTACTTAAGCCTCTCAATCCCTTTCTCTACAGCAAAATATTGAGAGTCTAAGAATACTAAGACAGATATGAAGAATTCAGTGCCCTGAAACTGCTGAAAATGAAATCCTAATCTTATTTTTCTAGACTCCTCTCATGAAAGCAAGGCACAAGAGAATAAAACTTTCCTAATAGGATCAATGACATACATTCTTTTAAAGGACTTTGCTTATTTTCATGCAATTCAAACTTAGTTCCAGTTATAGAGTAGTGACTCACAACCTGTGTCCTGCAGACACTGTACTGGCATTTCTATACATCCATACAGGTGCTACAAAAGGGGGAAACAAGCATAACAGACTTAAGATCATTCTTTCTAAAATTCTGTATTAGAAACTGTAATATCTTTTCAAAATATCAGGTGAAAAAGCAACTAAAGGGATTTGGGAGGCATTTACTTGCTGATTTCAGTGGAAGAAGTGGAATATCTGACAGCAAACAAAGATCCAAATAGGAAATGCTACAATCATGTTATGCTCCTTAAACACATATTTGCATGCTGGCAGTATGCCATCCCACTTTTGGTTTTGTAGCATTTCCTTATTTAAAATTCCGCTGACAGTCTCAGTGTAGCAGCTGAAGGGTGGCCCGTATTAGCAGTAACAGCCAGCATCTGAATTCATTCTTATCAAGACATACTTAAAACCAGACAGGAGGTACACAATGCCTGTTATCAGGCAGAGAGGCTAATCAGGAAAGCAGATTGTTCCATGGACAGCAGAAAGCTTTCAAGGAGTCCCTGTGCAAACGAAAAGGTATAAACAGCTGAAAAGCCAACACTGAGTTGTGCCATCAGGCTAGAGAAGGTAGGCAGAGAAAGTATCTTTAACGCTTTACATATGGAGTTAGAAAATAGAGCTAAGCTTCTTATTACATTTAAGATAATTCCCTCTACATGTGAATCTTACCTTACTTACATCACTAAAGCATCACAGTTATAGCATTTTGGCTTTGCTTCACAATTCTGCAAACAATTTATAATACCCGATGTGAAGAGTTCAGTTTCCAGTGATTAAAAATACATCAAATAGTGCTCTCTACTATTAAATTTACCATTTAATAAGCCAAGATACCCATCAGCAGCAAGTTACATTTCAAACTGTTCAATGTTCAATATTAAAGCAAACTGTTTTGGCACTTACTCTCTCTCGAAGTCTTGCATCACACTTGATTTCCAAATCTTTGCAAAACTTATTTTTTCCTAGAATTGTGGCAGCAGTCTAAGAAGTGAATACAAGTCGCATCAATGAGCTGTTTTCTCATGGGATAGCCAGACCATCTTACACCACCACAATCAATGTCAATCATACTAGCAGGACCCAAAAAACCAAGATAAAAAGGTTTTCAGCTAGTAGTCTCTGTCAGAATTGGATATAAGGCCTGCATCAGGCCATAAAAGGCAGAAAACCTGCAATCTTCTGAAAGTTCTTTCAAAATTCAAAGCCCAGAACAGCTGAAGGCATTTAGCACCTGCAAAAGGTGCGCAGCAAGATGAACAGCAGCACAGCACTTACCAGGATAAAAGCCACATCTTCTCTCAAGTATACTGCCACTCACAAAGCAATCATGCCAACACATTCTTTGTAGTATGTAGGTCAGACTCACAAGCAGTACATTCCTAAAAACTGATCAGTTAATCCAACCATAAAAAAAAAAGTAACATCTAACAAATGACATTACTTTCTGGCAAGTGGCTAGTTAATGCAATCCAGAAAGCAAATACTCTTGAAGCGGTTAAGAGGCAGGAGGATGTTTGCTGCAACAAACTGAAGTTACAAGGAAGAAAAGCACTGGATGATACACTTGAAAGGAGAAAAAATTATCTAGCTTATTGTATTCACCTGCCTCTTGATGGCACGGCTAAGAGACGGAGAAAACCTAAAGGGCTTAGTTTGCTTTTAACAGGATGACAAGTCTTGTACTATACATCTTTTTTTCCCCTTCCAAGGAAACATGATTTTGGGAGTGCAAGATGACTGATCAAGAAGAAATTCTGATACCACTTTGGAAAAAGTACTGCCTAATAGAGGCTCTAATGTGTTGGATATTGCACACCTATCTGGCTGCCACAGGAGCTAACCTCCTCCTGTTCTCACATGCACTAGTGTGTGAAGGCCATACTGGATTCACATACCAGTTTTGACTAGTAATATCAGCTGGAAGTATCGTGCAAATGCCCACATCCAAACAAAATGGCATTCAAAGGACTCAGTTTGAAATGGCTCCTTGGATTCTGACAAATAATAAAAAACTTTGTTGTACTAACAAGATTTTATGACCTATTTAATGCATTGCTCAGGAAAGGCTTTAAATTGCAACTTTGAATTTCTGCCACAGAAAACCATCAAAATTCAGATACTTCCTGGTAAATATGAATAATATAGTTATTCATAGTATGAGAATATTCCGAAATTTCTTCAGGGCTGAGATCTTGTTCACTACATAGAACAGACAATGTTCACCTACTGAGCACTAATTCGTACTCTGAGCTGCAAGTATTAAACATGAAGCCTAATTTACTGTGCTGAAACTAAAATATGTTCCAAGAGTTTAACTTCCTCATAGTTTCCCATGCCATCGTTTACTAGAATATAGTGCTTCAGAAACATTACTGAATCTTCCCATTACCACAGTGAGAGAAGGGATATTAGCCTCATTTTATACATGGAAAATACTCAAAAGATTATCTCTGATCCTTCTCAGGGCCCAGCCTGTCCCACTCCTGAATCCGCTTTCACTACTGCAGAGTTCTTGCCCCAACAGCATTAGCACCTCACATAGGCCCCATATTCCCCTGCAGACTTTGCTGCACAACCTGACTACAGCTGATACAGGAGATTTTGCAAGGAAAAGTAAACTTTATCACCAACAGTTTCTTTTAAAACCATTTTTTATCTCTTTTGCAAGGGAACTTACACATTCCTCTCATACTTGAGCTATGAAGAGACAGTGTAGGAAAGGACACTTCTTCATAGATTTGCAGGTGCCAAAATAGTGAGTTCCAAGCAAATGGAAACTGCAGGTTTGCCCATCTTTGAAAAGCTTCCACAAAGTCTGGATAACTTGTCAAACAAAATAGCAAAATACATTTCCTTTTTGCAAAGGACAAATTCAGGTCTGTCTTCTAAACTGTGAGTACGCAAATGCTTCTCATGGAAAAGGCTGTCTCTAAAATAAGGAATAAAATTAACAAGCTCACTCTCAAGTGGCTAAGCATTCAAAAGCAATTCCCCTAGGGCAGGCTCATAGCACAGAATCCCATGAACATTATAAAGCACTATTAATTTTTAATATTAATTTTTTAATAATTTAATTTTAATAATTTATTAAAGATTTTAATAATTTATTAATTTGCCATTCACACACTTGAAGTGACTTGTCAGGCAGTTATTAGGTATTTTTAAAATACCCAATTACTGCAGTACTCTCTTCCTGTCTCTCTAGTTTGATTTCTGCCTCAGTTGTGCTGCTACAGCAGTTCATGCGACTGTGCTACAAAACTGATGACTAATGTTGATTATCTATGTTTTAAGGGAAACAAGGTGATTTAAGCTAGATTTTGTGGATTTGGTTTATATCAAGTCTTCGCAGTCTTTTGTAGCAGGACAATGGAGCAAAAGGCAAGCAACCAGCAAGGCTATCAAGAATTGCTTAGTTGTTTCAATCATGTGAAACCTACACATCTCCTGAAATCACAGCATCAGTCACAGCAGAGAGAATTAAGGATAGGGCTTCCACAGGAAACATGACCTTCCTTCAACAGCTGATCATGAGATCAAAAACCTCTACCTTTCAAAGCTCTGTTTCGTTAAGTTTTTGAATGTTTTGTAATTTTACACACAAAATCACATGTAACCCCATTCAGTAATTAACAATTTTTCCTCTTTAATTAACCTACAAAAATAGTGCATCAAGATGAGAGGTGTGCTATTTATTCAAATCCAACCTCTCCACACATTTTATGATCCTTGCACTGAATTTACAGCAAAATCTTGCCCATATTGGTCTGTATTCCTCAGAAAGACACGGCATCCAGCCATAATGCATAAGACAGTAGAACAATATCACAGCAAATTTGTTTTGTGTGTTTCTTCAAAGAAAAACTGACTTCAGCTTGTGTTACCTCTCAGTCCCAATTACTCCTTTAGTAAGAACCTAGGCCCACATAAAATAACAGCAAATCTGTTAGAACAACATCGCAAGACATCCTGCAAAGCAAGGTAGCCTTCACTGACTCCTAACAGAGCTGTTCTCACTGAAATTTCCTCAGAGACCTTCTTGAATTCTACACAACTCAAACTGCAGTTCTAAGTCCCTCAAAATACCTTTTGGCTCTCCACCACTGTATTATTTTTTGCATCATCAATAGCAAATAAATGCCAAATTCTGAAGCTAATATTTACATTCAGTTGCCTCAAAAAGCACTTGCCTGCTTTGCTCGAAGGAGGTCACTTGAAAAGACATGAGTAAACTTCACATTACTGAGAAACAAACCAGCAGCATCTGCTTGCCTGAAGCCAGTTGCAGAGAGCGGCTCATCCACTCCTTGACCTAAAAAATAAAAACCCATAAACATTAAGACATGCAAATTTTTGATCATTTAGCTGAGCAAGCACAGCAGCAATAAAGAATCTGCTCAGTCGTGATCAAATCCTTCTCCTTCAGTAAAGTCAACCTCCGGTAAAAGTCACCATTCCTCTGTCCTTTCACAAACCATCACACAGACGACAGAAGTGGGAATACAGACTAAGAAGACAGAAATATCAATAAATATCTTTATTGATATTTATATTACTGCATACATACGATAAATTTGAACATTAAACAGACACATACATTTTCTAAACGTGAGCAGTCATTTCAAAACACTTGTCCTTTTTAGAATGTCACTGGTAGGCTCCCTGCAAGAGGTGCCTCACAACTGAAATTGAAATCCTATAAACAGATTTGTTGATTGTAAAATAAGAAAAAGGACATTACAATTGAGATAATGCTGTTGATACTAAAATACATCTACAGAAAAAAACATACACATGGGAGAGTCATTTGCTGATATTCTGTGGAGATCCACTTAGAACCTTCATAGTTGTATGCAGTTGATAGCTGTATCTAGTTGACAGCGGTAAAGCTATCAAGTTAATGTCTGGGTTTACAAATAACACCTCTTAAGGTTTACAATATTATTCCATCATAATACTTACTGCTTCAGCAATTGGTAGCAGGATTTCACATTCTGCAGGGAAGAATAACTTTCCACCTCTAACAAGCTCACGGAGTAACTGATACTAACCTTGCAGTATCTTGTCTTTGTTGTATCTTGTTTCTCCACTGAAAAAGATTATAAACAACAACAAAAAATTAACTCACAATGATTTTACTGAATATTCAAAACCATT
The DNA here is from genome assembly GCA_039720435.1 of Amazona ochrocephala. Taxonomy (NCBI): domain Eukaryota; kingdom Metazoa; phylum Chordata; class Aves; order Psittaciformes; family Psittacidae; genus Amazona; species Amazona ochrocephala. The sequence continues at coordinate 54,800,132 of CM077880.1, forward strand.
ATTATATTAGGCATCAACAAGAGACAGCAAAGCCTGGATACGACAAATGAGATCTAATACAGCACAGCCTCTTTTCAAAAACACATATCTGAAGACTTTTAAACAACAAAAAAAAGACAACCATAATTTCAAGTGGTCAACCCCAATCATGCCTTCAATATTTACTAAGACAAACCTACCTGGAATAAAAGGAAGTAATTTCTTAAATTTACCATAAATGCAGCATAATGTATCTATTACAATTACACCTCCATGCTGGAGAGAGAGAAGTTGCAGGAAGACTCTGGACCCCTCTTATGAAAAATGTATGCTAGCCAACTGGATCTCTGCACTTTAAAGGGAAGCCAATTCAAGAGATTATCAAAGACAGTGGCAGAGCAGGCTGCACACCTTGAAGAAAGAGCATAACAAGCCAGAGCTGTAAAGAAACTAGCAGAATGAACATCACCTTCTTTATGAATATTCTACCTGGAAAACCATAGTTGACAGTATTTCAAGAGAACAGTGACTAAAACTATGTGCAGACTTATTTAGGAGGGAAAGTCTAACAACTAAACTTGACATGAACGAAGTTAAGCATGCTGACTTTGTTGAAACCCCTCACCTGACTGAAATGTCACATGCTTAAGTTTTTGCAGTACTAAGGCCAAGTGCTCTACTTGGTTTTTATACACAGAGCTATCAACAAGGCTTTGTGGAAAGTCCTCAAGATGAGCCCCAAATAGGTAACTGATCACAGAAGACCAGTACCTTTAGATAAATCACTGTATTTTAGTATGCTTTAGACTCCTGCACAAGGGGCAGCAACTTAATTCTTCAGGCTTGCCCCATGTCCTGACAGCTACTTTTGGCATATATTATGCCAAAGGAGAAAAGAAGTTTAGCTTTACTAAAAATCAGACAGTTAACGACTGTCAGCTGCAGGAAACTGGAGCTACTCAGCCTAGTTGACTACAAACCTTTGTCAATATCCACTGCAGCCTGAAGGCAAAACTGAATAACTTCAATGAAAGCTGTTCGGCCTGGAGAAGAGAAGCTGCGTGGAGACCTTGTAGCAGCCTTCCAGTATCCAAAGGGGGCCTACAAGGTTGCTGGGGATGGACTCTTCATTAGGGACTGTAGTTGATAGGACATGGGGTAACAGGTTCAAACTTAAAGAAGGGAAGTTTAGACTGGATATAAGGAAGAACTTCTTTACTGTAAGGGTGGTGAGGCACTGGAATGGGTTGCCCAGGGAAGTTGTGAATGCTCCATCTCTGGCGGTGTTCAAGGCTGGGCTGGACAGAGCCTTGAGTGATATGGTTTAGTGAGAGGTGTCCCTGTCCATGGCAGGGGGGTTGGAACTGCATGATCTTAAGGTCCTTTCCAACCCAAACCATTCTATGATTCTAAGTCACAAACGCCAATTCTTCAACGTTCCACAGTAGAAATGTTATGACTACCACTCCTAAGCGAGCAGAGTGCCCAACCATAAGCCTTGTGGCAGGAGAAAGGTCTCGAGAGCAGCCACCCAAGCATTCCCAAATAGTGCTTACTGATGTTACGTATAACCCCGTACTCTCACCAACACCAAACTGCACCGAAGTGCTTCACTTGTCCGGCCAACTGCAGCGCACACCAAGGGCTCACGCACTCCAGGCTGGCGCGGTAACGCCGGAGGCCGTACCCAGGCCATGCTGAGCCAGCCCCTCCGGCTCCAGGGCGGCCTCGGCTCCCTTCCTGCCCCCCTCACGGGACATCCCGGCGCTCATCCCGCCCGCCAAGCCAGTCAGCCAGCCAGCCAGACTGATTGACTGACGGCAGCCGAGTGCGCCTAACGGTCGGTGGTGAGGGAGGTGCCAGAGGGGGAAAGGAACCCCGCTGACATCACAGCCCGTCCCGACAATGGAGGGAGGCAGAGGGGAAACGGGTTAAGGGCAACCGGCGAGGTTGGGGGTGCTACGGTACTCACTGCCGGACGATGGTCAACCCGAAGCACACCATGGCACGACCGCACAAGCACGCGCAAGCCCGCCCCGGCCTCACTTCACCCCGCACTGCGGCGCCCGGCCGCCCCGCGCCCGCCGGTGACGTCACGGCCCCGCCCCGGCGTGGCGGCAGGAGGGGGCGGGGTCTCGCCGGGAGCCGGCGGCGGTGTGTACGTGTTTCTGTGCGTCCGCCTGTCCGCCCGGGGCAGTCGCGGCCAGTTCCGTCGGGCTCCGCCGTCGGTGTTCCGGGGTGCCTGTTCGCGGAGCTGCGTGCGGCTTCCTGCCGGCAGTTCCTCGAGAAACTTGACTGCGCTGTTGGCGGCTTCGTTGCCCTTCTCTGGACCCGCTCCAGACTTGGGAAGTAACAGAGAGGAATTAGGAGGGGGGAGGAGAAAGGAAAGCAAACCTACCAGTTACACCCCCTCTGTATCGAGGTGATGTTTTCAGACCCGGGAGTAAAGCTGACGTCTGAGCTAGGTACAATAGATCAGCTCTCCTCCTTTGCCTAGCAGTGTGCTTCCTGCGCCAACTAACAGCATCTGTGGGAAGATAGGAGACATCTGCATTTTGTAGCTGATGCTCTTGTTGCTTGTGCATTACTTTCTGGGTGAGTAGGGGGATGCTTCTTTCACTTGCTGCGGTTTGACATTCAGAATCTTGCTTTCCCTTGTGGGAGTGAAAAAGCAACGCAAAAAAAAAAAAATCCCCGAGAAGGAGGTCCTGCGAAAGTAGGCATTTATTTTGCTGCTCCTCCCCACTTCACGTTTTTGAAGATCCGTAAAAAACACATCTCACAAACTGCGAGGACACAGCAGAGAGGATGTTTTCCTGAACACAGAAATATACAACATTCACCTCAGGAAAAGTTCTACTGTCCAAAAATACAAAAGATTCAAATGGTTGATATTTAGGAAATGAACTATATCTTCACTGTGTTATTGATGCGGAATAAATAATACATAATATGTATTTTATGGTTGCAAAAAGTAGGGCAAGAAATGGGAAAGTCGTGTAAGGGTGAACAAAAATATCCAAGGAGCTATAATAGCACACAGGAACTAAGAAAGTACCATGTAAAATTAATATTTTAATCATTTTGCTGATGGTGTTTTCTAGTACACAATGAGAGAAATGACCCAAATGGTAGTATTAAATAATAGCATTATGAAATTACTGCTGGTAAAATGGACAAAGTAACAGAAGGAGCAGCCACAAATCGTCCTTTTCCTTTCAGAAAGCTCAAGTTTTATGGGTTACAGGCAGTCTGATTAACCGATTAGTTGGTCAGATAGCTGAGTGTATTTCCTTTAGGATTTCACCACCAGATGGAATAAAGGCTATCTAAAAGTCAGAGAAATTCTTCTGGGTTGCCCAGAGATCTGATCTAAGCTTGAAAGTGTTTGTGCTTTAACACCAAGCACATTCTAAATGTGAAGACTAAAACGTATTTGTTTCATTTGATAACAGTTTAAAATAGATGCTAAATTAAACAGTTAATGCAACAGCTTGTCTGTCTCATTCACCTTTTATCTTCCTTTGGCAGAGTGGCATAACCTTGTATTTCTGCAGTGCCTCTCCTCCATGGATTTCAGAACTGACATTTTCAAAGGGTGAGACCAATGGCATGTCTGGCCTCTGAACCAGCCATTGCCAAATGACTCAGCTCTGATCTATTTCTGTTGTATCACCATTAAAAACAACTGTGTTTTGCTAGGATGATAAGACCCCAGCTGTGCTTCAAGTGTGTTTTAGAAGGACAAGAAATAAATAGAAGCCCGTGCTGTGTCTGTACTCTTATAAGTGAATGTTTTGATACAGGTCCCTCTGCAAAAGTGATGGCCCTTCGGGCAAAGTTAAAGAGGCTTTGTCTGAAGTCCCAGAGTTTGGGTTTGTGAGAAGACAGCTTGAAAGGCCTGCAGCCTCGTGGTTTGGCTACTAGATCATGTTTCCCTTTTCCATTGTTTAGTCCTCTTATCTTTGCCCCCCATCTTCATCTTCATAGCATATGCATACTTTTCCCTGAGCATTAACATTCTTATTTTTCATTTCTTCTTCCTCACTCAGTCATTTCTCAGATCTGCTGTAGCACATCAAGTCTGTATTCATGAGCCTGTTTTTTAAACTGACCCATTAAAAAGCATTTACGAAGCACAACTACTAACATGAGCACAGAAGCTCATCAGATGAGGAACAGTATTTTGAGGAAGTCATTTTAGGAAGAAAAAGCTTCTGTAAAGCTGCAAATAAAACTTTTGAGTGAGGATTTTTTTTCCTAATAAATAATTTATATCCAAGTAACGTTGACTATCTAGTGAACTCATCATCATATGGATCACATGTCACTAACATCAGATGGCATCATTGACACAGGGCAGTTATATAGTCTCCATGAAACATCAGCTGGCAATTAGCACAAACCTGAAATCCTCACCTGGGCTATATTCCCTGCTGCCCACTTGTCATTTGGGATCTGATCTTGCTTCCTGCTCTTGCAAGTAACACCAGCCCAGCAGAAACCTGGGCCAAATTTCCTCATTGCTTTTCTCCCTCACTCGTCTCCCTGAGTAGTATAGCCCTAAAGGATGTGCTGGCATGAATAAATCCATAAGTTGGTCGAATCCTGACACAGAGATTGTGCTATGGACAGTTCTCAAGTCAGGCTGCAGAACATGGTTGTGCAATTCCTTTGTGGCAACTGCAACGGTTGCTTTTATGGAAAAGCAACTTTAGGAAAGTGTTTAATGATTGTTAAGATAGTTTTCAGTGTGATACATGGGCCGCAAAGGGGGAGCAGAGCCATCCCCTTGTGCATTCCCACTGAACGGAAAGTGTCTGGTGCTCCTGTAACTGCACTTTAGACCAGTTTGCCCAAACCCCCAAGTGTAGAAGAGCACGAGTCGTGATTGCAGGTTTTCTGGCTGATGAAGGCGTTCAGGTGAGCTGTCGGAGCAGTGGGAAGGTTCCGTTGAACATCGTTCCTCCCCAGCGGTGTGGGAAACCCCGGCAGCTCCTGGAGGAGCGCCAGGAGCAGCTGCAGCGGTAGGAGAGGCGTTACCGTCATCTAGCGGTGCTCCTGCGGTCTGCACCCTCGGGTTTTGCCGCCCCGTTCTAGCCTGATTTCCCACTCAACAAGCTGTGCATCTCGCTTAGATTACACATTTGATCTTTTGCCGCTAACCATCGAGGAGAATCACATCCAAATTTTACGGATTTCTGCTGCAAGGTTCTCTAACGTCAGGCCAAGCCTTAATACCTAAACTGGGGAAATAAACTGGTGCTGTCAGAGCACTCCAGAAAGATCAGTGCTTTGTCATGGGTAAGAAGCAAGCCCAAAGAAATCAAAATAAAAAATTATTGGGGAAACAAAGAGGTTGAGCCTGTGGAAGATGGAACATCTGAGAGGACATGTTGATTGTTTGTGCTGGGTAACAATCGTAGAATCACAGACTGGCTTGGGTTGGAAAGGACCTTCAGATCATCTCGTTCCAGTCCCCTGCCATGGGCAGGGACACCTCACCCTAGACCATGTCCCCCAAGGCTCTGTGCAGCCTGGCCTTGAATATGGCCAGGGATGGAGCATTCACCACTTCTTTGGGCAACCCATTCCAGGGCCTCACCACCCTCACAGGGAAGAACTTCTTCCTTATATGTAACCTGAACTTCCCCTGTTTAAGTGTGAACCCATCACCACTTGTCGTATCACTATAGTCCCTCATGAAGAGTCCCTCCCCAGCATCTCTATAAGCCCCCTTCAGAGTCTTGAAGGCTGCTATGAGGTCTCCACGCAGCCTTCTCTTCTCCAGGCTGAACAGCTCCAACTTTCTCAGCCTGTCTTCATATGGGAGGTGCTCCAGTCCCCTGATCATCCTCGTGGCCCTCCTCTGGACTTGCTCCAGCAGCTCCATATCCTCCTTATGTTGAGGACACCAGAATTGCACACAGTGCTGCAAGTGGGGTCTCATGAGAGCAGAGTAGAGGGCCAGGATCACCTCTTTCAATCTGCTGGTCACGCTTCTTTTGATGATGGTTGTTTTTCTTTTCTAATCCTGAATTAATTTCTCATCCCCTAGCCTGTTATGTCCCACTCACAGTTCTATTCAAGTTCTGAAAACCCTAGCTATCAGAAAGGTCATTCTGCTGCTCTTCAGGGATGCTTGCTACTCTCCTGCCAGGCAAACGAGAGATTTTGCTCTAAGCAGCATTACCAAGTAATCTGAGGAGCTGCAGCTCCAAACGTGGCCAGTCTACTGACCTTTCTCTCTTGCCTTCACCACTCTGTCCTAATTCTTCATGTAGTTTCTGCATGTTACATTTTGGAAGAGCTCAAATAACATCCCAGTTTATTTTTAGAGAAAACTCAATAGCAAGACAGAGCTATCATCACATCATTTCCACAGTACGACAGACATTTAAGGAGACATTTTCCCCATACCCTTTTGTTTTTTGACTCTCCCCATCAGCTCCTTTCTTTCTCTCTAGCAGGTTGCAGCAAAACTCAGAGCAGCCCCTCATGCCAGGCATATTGCATACAGATCTCACACCTAATCATAAACACTTCAGCTTTACTCACCTTCATTTGGAAGCCTAACAGGTCTCAATTTAATATATCTGCTAGCAAGGGGTGCCCTTCTCTACAGTGCACCTGATGCCCACTTGAGTGCTGGCCTGATATTCTCCCTCTCAAGTGTCTAAGACCCCTCCTAGTTTTCACTGTTGTCTGCTGGCAGCGTCAGCAGCAACATCAGCTGCCACACACCCCTTTTGGTGTAAAAATGTTGTGATGCCTGTGCAGCTGCACATGGCTGAAATGCAAATCACCTTTGAGAACCACTTTATCACAGAATCGTAGAATCACAGAATAGTTAGGATTGGAAAGGACCTTAAGATCATCCAGTTCCAATCCCCCTGCCATGGGCAGGGACGACTCACACTAAACCATGTCACCCAAGGCTCTGTCCAACCTGGCCTTGAACACTGCCAAAGATGAAGCATTCACTGCTTCTTTGGGCAGCCTGTTCCAGTGCCTCACCATCTTCACAGGGAAGAACTTCTTCCTTATGTCTAATCTGAACTTCCCGTTTAAGTTTTAACCCATTACCTTTTCTTCTATCACTACAGTCCCCGATGAAGAGTCCCTCTCCAGTATCCTTGTAGGCCCCCTTCAGATACTGGAAGGCTGCTGTGAGGTCTCCATGCACTGTAACATACCTATATATTTAATATACCATTATGTTAAGAAAAATGAAAGAGTGCGTGTGGATTTTTGTATTTTTCAAGGAGGTACAAAGTAACTGTGGTACAGCTAGCTTTGTCCAAAGGTCTGAAGGGATCCCCAAAGTCTTGTTAAAATAAACTTTCCCTTAATTGGGAGAAATGATTCAGTGTGCTGTGGGGGGTAAAGAAGTAGAGCATAGCCTGGTTCCCTTTGTGCCAGCTGGCTGGCTTCGATTTGCAAGCAGCACAGAGAAGGCTCTAATACAGTTCTCTAAAGACTGAATGCAGCTACTCTGTGCTTATGCCTGCAAGGGGCTACAGAAGGGTGTAAGTGTATGAGCAGTATTTGTCTGCATGAGCAAAGCCATATGCTTTCCTAGTCTGTTTCTTCCCCACGAAATATAAGATTAAAATGCATGTTTTCTACCTTATTATCTCCATTACCATTAAGCAGACCATATGTTTGATAGTGCCTGCTTTGTCTCTCCCACTCTTCACCTATGGGACATTTGAGTTAGTTACAGTATGTTTAAAAATGATCATCATTTACGTATCCTCCTGAGCATCCTTCCAGGCAGAGTACGGGCGACTGATGGGCTGTGACTGGAGACAGTGAGCTTCAGTGACCTTGGGAGTTCAGGAAGTTGAAGCACCAATATACTGCTCAAGGGTTAACACCATATTGAGAAAGATGGACCCCACACCTCTCATACCTCTTGGCAGCAAAATCCTGACTTTTCCTGATGAAAAAAAGAGGAAATTACTTGGCCAGACTTAGCAGAAACTCTGCCTGCCTTTACATCAGCTTTACATTTATTGATGTGACTGGTAATTCACAGTACGACGCAAGAGTGAACTGGAGCTGGTGGGAAAATTATTAAACCTATGAAAAGTCAACAGTGGAGCTCCCACTGTCTCCAGCAGGGATAGAATTTCATTCTGCTTCTGCTGGATGCATGAGATTCATAGGGAATTTGGCTTTTTGAGAGCAGCACAGAATGAAGAGTGACTACATAGTTCATGGGCAACTTGAAAAATACAGCAATTGCAATAGAAACGGTTGAGGAGACTCCTTGAAACAAGCATTAAGGATACCTTCTTTGAAACACACAGGAAAATTCCCTGCTTAGAAGCTAAACTGCGTTTCTAGGCCCTACAGACAGATTTTGGAAAATACCAAACAAAAACACAACCTAACTCGTATACTGAGATTGGGAAAACCGAGCAATTGTGTGGTTGTGGTTGTTCTGGAATCTCAGTGCAAAAGTTTTTTTTCCCTTTGCCTTGGAAGTTTTCTTACATACAAAAGTCAGTCCAGCATGCGGTTGTTTTAAAGCATGATTTTGCTGTGTTGTCCCTCCTTAAAATCCTCAGGCTGTCCTTTATGTAAAGTGTAGGATCATGATGGGCAGAAATTGTTTGCAGATGGTCAAGAAGACGACAATACAAAATGATTTCACAGGCCACATAATAATGGAACTTAACCCTATTGTATGTGGCTTCTCTGCATTCAGCTGGCTTTCTTTAAAGGAGGGGAACAGGCTGTTGTCCAGTTAATCTCAGTTTTAGCTATTGCGCCCTATATCCACATACATTTACTTAAATGACAACATAAAATCTCTTTTCTGCTAAATCTGTATTAGTAAAACCTCTTAAAGCACAAAGCTGCGGAGCACATCCACGTAGTTCCTGGGTGACTATTGGTGACACTATAGTGGGAAAGGAGTTAATCCCCTAAAACCTGAAATTAGGCTGAGGAGTACCCCTTTGATCTTTAAATCACAAACTGGAATCCTCACAAGTTGCAGTTCTTCAAAGGATCAAAGTTATGCCTATGAAATGCTGCAGATTGCAGGTCATGTTGTTAAATGGTGGCCAGAGAAACATGTGGACTTGTTATGTTTTAAAATCTCTACCTTTGGTGCAGTCAGCCTCTGAAGTATGAGGCTAACCCATCACTTCACAGGGAAGTCTTAACAGACTTTGCCTAAAGCCACAAGTCCCGAGGTTTTGGGGGACTCACAGCCTCATGATTAAGTTTGTATTTCCTGTCCCTCCATGGCTTTTTTCTATTTGTTCATATGTATTAATTTTGCTCATATGTTTCTTCATGTTTGTAATATGTTTTTCCTTTTGCGTATTTCTCCTCACTGTTCATTACATCTTTTTTCCCCCCTCTTTTTTTTCCCCTTTGTTTTTTTTTTTTCTTTCCTTTCTCTTCTCTGGTTTTGTCTGTATTATTCACTTTATTATGGGGTTACTTTTTTCCCCAGTATGTCTGCCCAAACACCTCTCCATCCCTCACCGCCTCTTCCCGGGGTGCCCAAAGGCCTGAAACTCAGTAGAAGATGGCAGTGGAGAAGGAGAGACACTGAGGTCAGTCCGAGCACATCACATGGGAGATTGGTCACTTCACAGCAAGCATCCACAAGCAGAAGACATGGAAGCAGGAGAGGGAGGGCACGAGCATCCCACCACCTGGCCACAGGCTGAGAAAGGAGCCTCTGCACCTGGAGGCTCAGCTCTTCTCCTGGCTTCACCACAAAGCCCTCTCCTTTTATTCAGTTTGCCCAAAGCTCATAGAAAGAAAAAGAACATCTTTTTTTTTTTTTTTGCAGTAGCATTTAAATGCACCAAGTAACTGACTGGAGATTTCAATAGTATTTCAATTAGTGGCAAAAACGTGCGCTCCGTGTACTTACGAGGACTTTTCCACCAGCTCAGTTTAATTTCCGCAAACTGTTTAAATCCAGCAATTTGCCATTTTTAGGATTTTGTTCTCCGCGAATCTCATGGGGTCATTTCACAGAAAAAGCATGCCAGGACTTTCCTATCCAGCAGGCAACAAGCTATGTTTTAGAGGAAAACTGTTTCTGTGACTGCAACATTCAAGAGTTCACGTTTTATATGCCTCCTAACACCATCTATCTAGATCAGAGACTTTAGAATCCCATCTTCTTTTGCACCATCTTCACACTGAATGAATAAAACCAAGACAGACAAACTTAGGTCAAGGTGAGTTTATTGTCCATACTGCATACCTAATCCCGCCAAAACACTTTTCTTAGAACCATCTTTAAACTAGTCAAAACAACAAGTTATTAATAAAAATGACAACACTGAACAAAGAAGACCTTTTAAAAGGTAATCGAGACTACACTGCATCAGAGTCTTATCCATCAAAAACAACCTCGCGTACTTTCTAAATACTTTTGTTTACACTGATCATGTCTACTACCGCACTTTCTAGCACCCCCTGACCATATAAACATCCACACCTCTTAAAGAGCACATTGTGAGAGAATAATGTTGAC